>CAJHNH020003897.1:0-37500 GCA_905116865.2 Candidula unifasciata
ATTTGTTTATTTATTTGCTGTTGTTGGGTATCAGAATTTGAAATCGCTGAATGGTTATAAAATGACAAGAAGTTTCTGGGCAGAAGACTCTTCCCGTGTTGCTGGGTGTTTTCGAAACCACAAAAAGCTTCGACTTCCCTATTTTTTCAGAACTATTTCAATCGGTTTGTTTTGACTTCACCCCGATCCCTTTTTTCACGTTAGAAGGAAGGGTAAAAAAGGGGATCTGTCAAAACCTTTGCTACAAAACTGAATCCGGGTATTATTCAGTTAATAAACTGGTGCCCCCCTCTGGGAAACAAATGACCCCAAAATAGAGAAACCAACCCAGGGTTGGGGAAAACCTAAAGGGTTTATCTGAGCATGGGATTTAAAAGGATTTGATTGACCAGGTGCTTGGATACGGTTTGTCATGGGTTTTGCTTTGGTTTTTCGGTTATGAAGATCCCCAAAAATGTCAGTGTTGGTGGACGGGTTCCCTTTTTTGCCCCCCCTTTAAGAATTGAGGGTTTGGGGAAAATTGCTTGCAAAACGGGGGACGATATTTGGGTCGTCGTCTCTGACTCAAGTTGAGGGCCCGATAAAACGCCAGAAACTGCTCCCTTTTTGTGAAATCGTGCTGTGAAGTTGGCAGTGTGAAGCTTCCGGCCTCCCGAGAACAACCCCGTTCCTGAAAGTCCGGGGAAAATCGGGGTCGAAATTCAATCCCATCCGAGGAGATTCAAAATCCGATAAGCAAGGGGACACTTTTAAGGGAGCTTTATTCCAAAAAGGGCCTTTCAAACTACCGCCCCCTGCCATGAAAGAAATTACAGAAAATGAGTAGGGGGAGACCTTTTTACTAAATTGTTCTTTTTAAAAAATCAAATTCTTTCAGTTATTCTTTAGGTATTTTTCGTCCTTGGTTACAGGGAATTTTACTTGAATTTCGAGTTCCAGCCTTCTAGTTTTAGGAAAAATTTTGTCTAATTGGAAATTTATTGTGGTATTTTTAAAGGTAGTGGTGAGGACGTCTGGCCGAGAGGTACCCAAGTGTTCATAATAACCCTGTGGAGTCAGAGATCGTGTCACCTCATCCCTGAGACAGGTTGAATGGAAAGTTTGAACCGAGGGTTAGGCCTCTAGACAAACGAGAGCCACCATTCAAAACACTCCTGTCTCAGAGCACCTGAGGGATTTGCGAAAAATATCCTGCAAGTAAGGTGCGCGACAAAACTGCCATACGACATATGTGTATGTCTATTATGTCTATGTCTATTATGTGTATGTCTATTATGTGTACGTCTATTATGTTTATGTCTATTAAGTGTATGTCTATTATGTGTAGGTCTATTATGTGTATGTCTATTATGTTTATGTCTATTATGTGTATGTCTATTATGTGTGTCTATTATGTGTATGTCTATTATGTGTGTCTGTTATGTGTATGTCTACTATGTGTGTCTATTATGTGTATGTCTATTATGTGTATGTCTATTATGTGTATGTCTATTATGTGTATGTCTATTATGTGTGTCTATTATGTGTATGTCTATTATGTGTATGTCTATTATGTGTATGTCTATTATGTGTATGTCTATTATGTGTATGTCTATTATGTGTATGTCTATTATGTGTATGTCTATTATGTGTATGTCTGTTATGTGTAAGTCTGTTATGTGTATGTCTATTATGTGTGTCTATTATGTGTATGTCTATTATGTGTGTCTATTATGTGTATGTCTATTATGTGTATGTCTATTATGTGTATGTCTATTATGTGTATGTCTATTATGTGTGTCTATTATGTGTATGTCTATTATGTGTGTCTATTATGTGTATGTCTATTATGTGTATGTCTATTATGTGTGTCTATTATGTGTATGTCTATTATGTGTATGTCTATTATGTTTATGTCTATTATGTGTATGTCTATTATGTGTATGTCTATTATGTGTATGTCTAATATGTTTATGTCTATTATGTTTATGTCTATTATGTGTATGTCTATTATGTGTATGTCTATTATGTTTATGTCTATTATGTGTATGTCTATTATGTGTATGTCTATTATGTGTATGTCTATTATGTGTATGTCTATTATGTGTATGTCTATTATGTGTATGTCTATTATGTGTATGTCTATTATGTGTGTGTCTATTATGTGTATGTCTATTATGTGTATGTCTATTATGTTTATGTCTATTATGTGTATGTCTATTATGTTTATGTCTATTATGTGTATGTCTATTATGTGTGTGTCTATTATGTTTATGTCTATTATGCGTATGTATATTATGTGTATGTCTATTAAGTGTATGTCTATTATGTTTATGTCTATTAAGTGTATGTCTATTATGTTTGTCCGCGTCTGTGGCTTAGGCGTTGCGAACGCGCTTCGTAATGCCGGGGTGCCGTGTTTGATCCCAAATGCTGACCTTGCGCCTTTCGTTTGTTTCGACAGGGGTATCAAAAAGCCGACCGCCCAGAAGCAATGGCAAACTACTGGGCGTAAATTTGCCTAGAAAAACCACAACAGCCAAAAAATGCTAAAGTTGGTTATGCAACGTCCTGTAAAGACTTTAACTATTATGTGTATGTCTATTATGTGTATGTCTATTTTGTGTATGTCTATTATGTGTATGATGTGTGCGAACGAGAATGTTTAAGACAGACAGACAGACAGACAGAGAGACAGACAGACAGACAGACAGACAGACAGATGGACGGACGGACAGACAGAATGACTGACTGACAGACGGGCGGGAGGCCGGACTGGCGGGCAAGCGGACAGACGGACAGACGGACAAACGGACGGACAGACAGACTGAGCTTTGTGACTTTTTAAAGCTCCACACTTTTTGCGGAAAGTCCTCAATTTCTTCAACATTATCCCCGTCACAAGTTTCCTTCTGAGCTCGTCTCGGAAGTCACAGTATTCGCGGAACATCTGTGGAATGTTTACTCTCTGTATGTCATTGACGGATATATCGCAATGGTCCAGATCTTCAGCGTCTCGTCCGCGACCGACACGACATGGATCAAATGTGGAGTGAATCATTTTCTCTATCTGTTTAAACGTTGAGTTGCCCGGCTCTCTAGCGTAGTTAGCTAAACCGGATTGCGCGGTGAACGGGTGACGAACTCCTTGTGGTCCGGGTTTACTCCCGGGGGTAGGCAGAAAAGCCACATTTCTCCCAGATTTACGGTATTTACAATGGAATCAATGCCGAAATGTTGCGATATCCATAATACCGAGCCTAGGGGTTAACAACTTATGGCTTCTGGATACTAAAACAAAACAAAACAAACAAACAAACGTTGTGTTAGACACGTCTTCTAAACACGCTTCTGATGAGGTCCAATTTCCGAAATAGCATTCCATGGTCACTTTCCTCTAGAATTGAAGTGGGGGGAAGAGTCTGTGTTTATGCTTCAGTCACGGGCAGTGAGTTGTCAGGGTAACTCATCTAATAAAAGAAAAGTGAAGGATTCTTTTCCAGGCGTAGTGGACATATAGTGCTAGACCATTCGATTGATGCATGGTCAACATAACACCAACCGCCTTTACTTCCCCGGATTTTACCTGTTATCTATTTAAAGCTGAGTCGACTGGGAGCCAAGATCGTGAATAGAAATTAAAAAAAAAACTGCTTCGTTCGAATTTGAATCCACGCACTTCAAATCCTCAGGCGAGAGTCTAACCGAAACACCAGGGCGGCTCCCTTTTCATCTAATATTTATAAATAATTCCATTAGAGAATTGGTTACGTCCATCATCATCATCATCATTACCATTATCATCATCGTCATCATCACCACCATCATCATCGCCACCACCATCATCATCATCATCATCATCACCACCACCATCATCATCACCACCACCATCACCACCATCATCATCACCACCACCATCATCACCATCATTATCATCAGCTCCCTCCTCCAGTTCTGTTGACTTATATGTTTTCTGTCTTTCTCCTACCTCCTTCAATCTTCTTTGTTCTTGTTAGTCTCTTCCTCTTGTCCTCTGATGCTTTTTCTTTTCTCTGTTTTCATATTCCTTGTCCCACATCTTCCAACATTGCTCCTTCCGCTAGAAAAGGAAAACATTGGGGATTCTCAGCCCCATACAAAGTATTTAGGAAGCCCTCGTGAAATGTGAGCGTTTTAAGTTAATAATAATAATAAAAATAATAATAATAATAATAATAATAATAATAATTAAAAAAAGTAATAATAATAATGACAATAATAATAATATTAAAATAAAAGTAATAATGGTTTGCTTAACGATAACTGTTTGAAATAAAATATGTATAAACGGAAACTTTAAAAGAGAACATGTATGTATGCAGTTCCCATGTTCAGGTGTACCATACAGCTTTGTTTTGATTAACATGTCAACAGGCTAGGTGGCTTCTCTAATAGCAGTATACAACTTGTAGTGCTGGAGTAATTGTCCGCATTTTCTGGAGCCAAACCCGCTTCGGATGTTTCTTTTGTACCTCCTTTAAAAAAAAAAAATTATAATTTTATTTAAAGTTATGGGGGTAACGGGAGGCGTGGGGTATCTTCCCACACATTAAAGCGGCCGCCATAATTTACTGTCCTTAACTTCTTGATCATTCTTCTACCTTCTTTGCTGCCTTTATGCTTCATTACAATTTCGTTACTTACTTAATGTGCGTGATTTGTGTTTTATGAACCACGTGTAACTTATAATTGTTCTATGAGATAGTAAACAATTTTATTTATCCCGGTGTTAAGACATCAGCCATACATCCCAGACTGGTCTTGATATGGAAAACGGCTGGGTTGCTTCTGACCACGTATGCCCCCCCCCTCCCTCACAACTGAGCGGTCCAATGTTTTCTTTGTGACGGCGCCCCTGTAAAGTGTCCTTGCTATTTTATGACTAAGTGTCCATGACTAGCGTCTGGATGTGAGCACAAACTATTAATACATTTTTATTCACCCCCCCCCCCCCAACTTTTCCCCCCATCCCATACAGGATTGCAGACTGAAGAATTAACATCCCAAGGATGAGAATCAGGTAAGCTACAAATCCGTCATTCAGCCGTAAAGCCATTTAGTGGAGGCTCTACGGGGGCCCCACAAAACGGTTAAGAAGTAGACTGTAGTCCAGAGTGGGCAGACCTGTGTTTGATAATGGAGACTTTTGTTACATGTAATAAATGCATCCTTTATCCCAGTGTCACGCCATGGAACAGATGTTTACAACGTGGCCTCGGTGAAGAAAACAGCTTTCTTGTTTCATTTTTAAATCATGACTATCTATATATAAAAACTGTAATGGATGTTTTCTTGGAAACCATCGTTTTCAGTTTTACGAGTATGTGCTGGTAACATATTTTCTCAAACCTTTCACCACCCCTCTTAAAACGAATGATTACAGGCTATCGTCACTTACTTTTACATTTCAGTTGGTATCTGCAAATACGTATATTCAGCATTATTCTTCTGTTGAATATATTCATCAGAGCGTACAGGTTTTATGAGAGTAAGATGTATTCGTATAGAATTGAGATACCTTGAATCTGTTGCCTGTAGTGGGATAAATACCGCGAGGTTGGAAAAAGGGGGAGGGGGAGAAGGGGGTGGGCAGAGTGGTACATGAAGACAAATTATTACCGATAAATTAAGAGTCCAGCACTTTCAGAACTGACGCGTTAGCATGCGATGGATACATTGGTTCTTAAATTCCATGCCATACTGTGGAAGACAGTTTTGTTAATCTAAGCAAGCCACATCCGCCATCGCTATGGTTTTAAATGAAAGATACGTGAAGTGAAGGAAAAACAAGCCATTTTGTGGCAACGCGTGAATTAATTACGTTCAAAGTGGCAATATATACAGCCGTTGTGACTATTTAGGACGGCCAGACTGTTTGCAGTATGTTCTGACCAAATATATAAATATCAGAGAGTACATTATGCTGTGGAGTGAAATCAGTGGGTAGAGTCATTCACACACCGGGCATTGCTTGTAATTGAAAGAGTTGAAGAACTAAACAGGTGTCAGAGCATCCAGGCGACCAGTAAAATGATCCGCATTGTTGACATGATCGAAGAAAAAACTGTATGTCTTCATACTCATTACGGGACATAATATGGTAAAACACCACGGGACATAATATGGTAGAATACCACGGGACATAATATGGTAGAATACCACGGGACATAATATGGTAGAATACCACGGGACATAATGTGGTAGAATACCACGGGACATAATATTGTGGAATACCATTTGTTCAACATAAGCTGAAGTCAAGTTACACAAGTTTTATATGGATCCTTTAGTATAAACGTTGCAAGCAAACCCTAGCTTAGCAGTTTGTGGTTTTCTTAGACGATTTTTGCATTCAGTAGTTTGCCATAAACACAAGATATATCTATGAATTTAATTAGGGACCTGGCAAAACTACCATCAAATATCTGCTGCAAGATAGTGTGCTGCATTGACCTACGTCTGCTCTTTTTTGGGGACAAACCATAAACATCAAACACCTCAAGCTGATTTGCTGTTAAAAAAAATATGGTTTTAGGTGTCTAGATACGTATGATGATGCCTATGAGGAAGAAGAAGAAGACACAATTTGTTATGGTTCAAATGCAAAGATTGCTCGATGGAGTCTTTGAAGAATCTACTATATTTTAAAATATGAATCATACCCTAAGTCTACCTGATTGCAGGTAGATATCACAGTTTCGAATCCTACAGTGGTCACTAAAGTAAGTAAAGTAAAGCAACCTTTCACACGCATTTAGCCGTAGTGGGTATATAGGGCTAGATCTGTATTTTGTAGACTAATCAGCCCTTAGTGAGTGATGTGGTCAACATCACACCGGCCACCTTTACTTCCCAGGACTCATACATGGTACCTTTTTAAGGCTGGGTCGACCTGGAAGCCAATGTCATTTTAAAAAAAAATGGTCCGGCTCTGTCAGGATCTGATCCCACGACCTTCAAATAGGCAGGTGAGCGTCTAGCTGCGACACCACGGCGGCTCACATGGTGACCAAAGCTTTCAAATTTTATCTAGTATATGGCAAGCCTGTTTTCTCTAGCAGTACTCAGTTCCAGCACTTTTTGTTTTGTTTTACACTTCTAAATTAGACTTACCAGTTTGCTTATCAATGTGGCATTCCAGGCTCTATTTCACACACAACAGGTGAACGAACTCTCTTTCTCTCAACGCTCTCTATCTCTCCCAACCCCCTCTCTCTCTCTGTCCCCTCTCTTTTTCTCTCTCTGATGCCTGGAAATGTCTAACTGGTCCGGCAGTTGGGAAGCTCACTCTCAAAAACCAGCTGATTCTAGAGATTTTGCTGTTCCTTATTTGCGTTCGCCCTTATAAGGACAGCTGGCATGTTGTGCTTGGCAATACCTTCAATCGTCATTTGGAACTGTGTTTTCTGATACAAGTTCCAGTTTCGTCCCTTTTAGGACAAAACATTTTGTTATTTGTGCCCCACCCTGGCTTTAGCCAGGGGCTGCACTATAGGCAGGCCATAAATATGGCCAATTGTCTGAACGCGGTTTCTGGGACCTCTCCACGGCGATCCTCATCCGCATGGTGGCACTTTGTGTCATCGGGTGTTTATCGCTTGTGTGATGTCCTGGTGGGGTAGAAAGTCAAGTCAAGTCAAGTTGTGCTGAGCTTTCGGCATAACGCCTCTGATTCCAGCAACTCCTGATTAGTTACCTTTTTATTCCCCGTGTGGGTTCCGGGGCCCTATATAGGGGAAAAAAAGAATAGACCCACTGCCTACCCGAAAGCATGTCGTAAGAGTCGATTAATTGGGAGCTTCCTTCAAAGTCGGAGTGCATCTGCCTTAAAGGCAAGGAACCAGCAGTCTGCATACAGATGAGTCAGATCTGTAAAATAGATGCACACGCATTACTCAGGTTCTGGAACAGGACTGCAGTCCAAAAGTGGATGAACAACAAAAACTTTCCGCCAGAGTTTACAGCTGGTGAACGCGAAGAAGAAGAAGAAGAAGTTACTTTTTATGATGTGCTGGTTAAGGAGCAGTGGGTGTATTCGTTCCCACCCAGCACTCCAAACTGGGATCTAGGAACCAGGAAACCCAAATAACAGTCAGAGGAAATGCAAAACTGGGAGCGAAAAGCAATGTGGGATTTATCGAGAAGGCGGAGACCAGTGTTTCCCTGTTTGTAATAGTTTCTGAGAAATCTAAAGAAACGAGTCAGTTTTTACCTTCATTTTCAGTTTCAAACACTAACGTAAACGTCGCTGCTTACTAAAACCTATGTGCTCTTCAATAATATTTGGCTAGGAAATTTCTGGCCTATTTAAAATCTACCGCCATCAATTTTTATATGACATCGCATCTTGACACCGGACTGTAGAATGCTTTGTAACCATCAGGGGGTGTTCTAAATCAGTGTTTCTCACATTTCTACACCCCCGGCCCAACAAAACAGAGACATTCGTTTCGCGGCCCATGTGACAGCTAATCATTTACAGAAACAAAAACAAATGTGGATAGCGGAAATTTGGTCACATTCGATGTCAGAATTTGTAGCTAATGCAGCATTTGCTTTGCTCACAGGTTGGAAAATCTATGCGGTTGGGTGCAGTCTAAGGGATTTCTAACATTTTTTTTTTTTACCTACCCTTGATGTGTAATCCTATAGACTGTAATCCTGGGGGCTGCGTGGTTTCGAGTGCTAAAGGTCCGGGTTCAATCCCCGGTAAGGGCTGGGATTTTTTCCCGTGGACTAGGACTTCTAGTAATTCCCCCTGGTCTCTGGGTAGTTAGATCGGACGCCCGTGTGTATTGTTGCGCACGTAAACAATCCCTTGGCAGTTGAAAATCGAAAAGAGTAGCCTAACGGCGCTGCCCGGGCAAAAACTTGGAGTTAATAATCTACCAAAAGTATTTCAGGATCCTCGCCAGTGCTACAGAGCCTGTGCACTGTGCTGAGATGTCTTTAGAATCAGACTTAAGTTAGAAGTAGAACGGAGTACTTATGGGTTACCATTTGTGTGCCATGATGTTGGTCCGTTGTTCAAACCTCAAAAGCAAGACTGCAATCCTGGAAGAGAAAACCAACTACCCTATCCCGTTGTTCTTGACGCTTTGAAAATAAAGTTTGTTCGTTCGTTCGTTCGTTCGTTACACGATTAGAGTACATTGTTGGAGGTCCGTCTGCAACTGTCCGGGGTCAGTGGATCGAGACCCACCGGTCGAAGAACACTTCTGGAAACTGTTAAACGGTTGAACCTTGGCGTCTACACAGTTGAACGTTGGCATCTACACAGTTGAACGTTGGCATCTACACAGTTGAACATTGGCATCTACATAGTTGGACTTTGGCGTCTACACAGTTGAACGTTGGCGTCTACACAGTTAAACGTTGGCGTCTCCACAGTTGAGCGTTGGCGTCTACAAAGTTAAACGTTGGCGTCTACAAAGTTTAACGTTGGCGTCTAGACAGTTAAACGTTGGCGTCTACAAGGTTAAACATTGGCGTCTAGACAGTTAAACGTTGGCGTCTACAAAGTTAAACATTGGCGTCTAGACAGTTAAACGTTGGCGTCTACAAAGTTAAACATTGGCGTCTAGACAGTTGAACGTTGGCGTCTACAAAGTTAAACATTGGCATCTACACAGGTAAACGGTGGCGTCTGTGACTTGGGTGTTGCGTACACTGTTCGTTATTCCTAAATGACCGGGTCGATTCCAGCTGCTGGCGATTTGCCTTCTGACAGCTTCGCGCTGATTTCGACATCATGGAGATCCCACCGATCATAGGCAATGGCAAACTACTCTGTGTAAACTTCTGTATTAAAATCACAAACGGCCATGAAATGCTGCGGCTGGTTCTGCAAAGTCCTGTAAACGATATGCAGCCTACAAATGTAGACATAAGGTTGAACAGGGTTTCCGGTATTTGTTGCTGTTGTATTATCATCCTTGTCGTCATCAGCATCTTCTCATCATTAGCGAACTTACAATCATAATTTTTTTCATCATCATCATCATCATCATCATCATCTTCTCATAATTAACATTCTCACATTCATAATTATTGTCACCCTTCTCCTCCTGATCATCATCATCATCATCGTCACTGTAACCTCGTCAACTGTTCTGCCAACTGACTCAAACCATCAGTCCCCCCCCCCCCGGTTTCTTTTTTTTTTTACACACTCACACTTTTCTGACAATCTATAAACAGAATGTATCAACAAGCAGCGGTTCCCAGTTAAATCCACATATCCATTTTATTTTCGAAGGTCTGGCACGGACCTCTTACATTTTGAAAGTCATATTTATGCCCCCAGTGCTACAGGGCAACGATATGTACTGAACTAGTACAGAATAAAAGAAACTGCGCCTCATCGCGGGGAGTTAAGGAAATGTCTTGGGAACTGTTGACTCGATAAAGATTCGCTGGTCACGTCGTACCTGTAACATTTGTTGGGATTATGATGTTGGATGTATTCAAAGTTGATTGCAGGTTCTGTGAAAGGTTTTGTCAAGTATCCTACAGCTGTAGGTTTAGTCAACACGGAAGATCAACATGAAAGTTCGTCACAGATGACAGCTTATGTTATATGTTGTGCTGGCAAACATTGTTCCTGTTGACGACTTTTGTACTCTGAGATGTATTCGTGAATTGTATTGTGGTCCCTAATGTTTTTGTTCTTCAGAACAGGTGACAAGCACAGACCGAATGATGACTAGTGTCTAGCTAGATAATATTGTGGATATATGGTTTCTCGTAAAACATGTCTTATAGCAGATTGTGGATATGTTTTGTCGTAAAACATGTCTTATAGCAGATTGTGGATATGTTTTCTCGTAAAACATGTCTTATAGCAGATTGTGGATATGTTTTGTCGTAAAACATGTCTTATAGCAGATTGTGAATATGTTTTGTCGTAAAACATGTCTTATAGCAGATTGTGGATATGTTTTGTCGTAAAACATGTCTTATAGCAGATTGTTTTAAGTTTTGTCGTAAAACATGTCTTATAGCAGATTGTGGATATGTTTTGTCGTAAAACATATAGCAGATTGTGGATATGTTTTGTCGTAAAACATGTCTTATAGCAGATTGTGGATATGTTTTGTCGTAAAACATGTCTTATAGCAGATTGTGGATATATGTTTTCTCGTAAAACATGTCTTATAGCAGATTGTGGGTATATGTTTTCTCGTAAAACATGTCTTATAGCAGATTGTGGATATATGTTTTCTCGTAAAACATGTCTTATAGCAGATTGTGGATATATGTTTTCTCGTAAAACATGTCTTATAGCAGATTGTGGATATATGTTTTCTCGTAAAACATGTCTTATAGCAGATTGTGGATATATGTTTTTCTCGTAAAAAAAACATGTCTTATAGCAGATTGTGGATATATGTTTTCTCGTAAAACATGTCTTATAGCAGATTGTGGATATATGTTTTCTCGTAAAACATGTCTTATAGCAGATTGTGGATATATGTTTTCTCGTAAAACATGTCTTATAGCAGATTGTGGATATATGTTTTCTCGTAAAACATGTCTTATAGCAGATTGTGGATATATGTTTTCTCGTAAAGCATGTCTTTTAGCAGATTGTGGATATATTTTCTCGTAACACAGGTTGTACTGTTTTTGACGAGATTGTCACAATGTGTTTGTGACGTTGATTTTGATTCTGATGTTGATTTTGATTCTGATGTTGTGGCTGTGCAGAATTTGTAAATGTACTGTAACAAGTGGTGACACGTCAAGCACACAGAAGAATATTGTCATGTGTTTTCTCAAAAAACATTTGTTTATGTGTTGAATTGATACATAGAAATGCATTTATGATGTGACGATATGATGCTCTCTTCTGGCAGTCAGGCTGAAAGGTGAACAGTGAGATTATAGACATAGAATTGGGTGTATTGATAAGGAAATCGTCGAGACGACGATCTAATTTGGACGGTGTGTATGTGGCCCTGGGAACCAGAATAGGCAGCAGCAAGGTAATCCTGTGATAACCAAGTCGAGAGGACTAACGTCTAATGTCACAGTTTGAGAGCAGATAGCCGGCCGTGTAGTGAACAAATCGGGTAACCTAGAATGACCTCTCAGTTATCTAACTCGGTTTGTATTGTTTTTTTGCTATTCTAATAAAACATAACTCTCTTCTATAGACTACCACTGACTATTGTCTGATCGTCTGGGGTGTAGACCTATTACTGTACTCCCCACATAGAAGAACCTTTCATCTTGTCATATATTCTTTAACTTTTATCCTCTCGTCTGTCTGTCCTTTTATAGTTTCTGTTCTCTCTATCTCTCCTTAAGATGTAAACTTCAGTCGGGCTAATTTAAAGAGAAATTCTATAGTGGAATTACACAAGATAAAAATGGCGAGGTTTTGTGTGTGTCCTGAGTGAAATCACGGACCCCTTAAATATGTGTAATGGGCTGCAAACTACAAATTCAGAACCCCTGTATTAAAACATTTGCAGTCATGCGCCCATAACGTGATCACAGATTTGCCAATCATCTCTCGTCGACTAACATTGGTTTTTTAAATGTGACAACTGCTCTGACACAATCAAAGAAACAAATTGTTAACAAAAACATTTAAGGGGAAATCCCGATCGCCGTCATCGGTAACAATGCTATTTATGAAGTTTTAGAAAAAAAAAAACCTCCCCAGGTTTGCTTGAAGGTTATTTCAAACCTTTTTGTGCTACCCAATATAACTGTTGTCTCGATGATTCGCATGATATAGTGAAATGGCGGGATGGACGGCGAGCCTTATGTGACATCTAATGGCACAACTGTCTAATGCTAGACTCAAATGTTTGTAGACCTAGTAATCGCCCAGCAAAGAAATGCATAAACATTTTCATAGAAACTCATCATCATGTAGCAGGTGCTTTGCAGAACGTCGCTCTCATCCCGGTCTGTCTGAAAGAAACTCAGTCTCTCTCTAGCTCTCCCGCCTCATGTACTTTCATACTTAAGGAGTTACTTATATCCTGTGCCCATTTCTCTGTGTTGTCGGCCCTTGCCCCTCCTTCCTGGTACCATGCCTTCTGCTATTATTTCTTTTTTTTTCAGTCCGCCATGACGCTTGATATGATCAAAATATTTCAGCTTCCAAGACAGGATGCTGTTTATTAGCCAATCTTCCTTGATGTTCAGATCTGTCAGATGTCAGTATTTCTCCTCTTTTTTGTTCAAGATACTCTGAGAATCTTTTTAAAGCATTTCAGCCCCAAAGTCCCTATTCTTTTTCCTAAGGACTAGGAGATAGTCCACGATTTACATCAACATATTGCTACAGGGAAGATGCATACTCTCAAAATTCTAATTTTGATCATCTTGCTGGTGCTTAGCCATAGACTTTTAATGCTGTTTAATCTTTGCATTGCTATGGCCTTTCCTCCTTTTAATTTCTGTCAAACAGTCACAGAAGCTACTTGTTTTAAAATGTCATGATTACGTGACATATACCGCCATATTTAGATCGAATTGCAGTAGCTATGTGTTGTATTATGGTTATGAAAAGTGTCTAAAGGCTAATGGGAATCACGTTGAGCAGCACCTGTAGTAACTTTCATAATCACATATGACCTTGACCTATATGCATCTCTCCGTGTTTTCATAAATTTAGTTTCAACACATTGTTACCGTTGTGTATTC
Source organism: Candidula unifasciata (assembly GCA_905116865.2). Taxonomy (NCBI): domain Eukaryota; kingdom Metazoa; phylum Mollusca; class Gastropoda; order Stylommatophora; family Geomitridae; genus Candidula; species Candidula unifasciata. The sequence continues at coordinate 13,684 of CAJHNH020003897.1, forward strand.
AAAGACAGCAAATATCGTACATGTAGATATATGTCACTGCTGGGCAATTACTGTGTATACATTTTTTGTGTTAACTTTCTCACCATATATATATATATATATATATATATATGTATATATATATATATATATATATATATATATATATATATATATATAAACGTGGGTGTATGCATACGATTGTGTCTGAGTGTATAAATGTGATAAAGCAGGGTGACCTAGATGTTACGATGGTCTGTGTTTATCTTGCTTCACTTCACGGTATCATGTCATCCCCCGTGACGTGGATCGGATCTTCCCGAACACGTAAACTTTAATTGTTACTTTAATTATGAGCGATAACTAGACCAATACTACACTGAAATATCTATTTCTAAACTGGATCTTCCACGAGTGACTTCTGGCGTCCCATTGTGGAGAAAACAAAAATAGGCCCACTGCCTTCCCAACAAGCATGTCGTAAGAGTTGACTAATTAAAGGCTTCCTTTAAAGGGAGGCAACGAACCGAGAGTCTGCATACCAATAATCCCAATGTGTAAAACGGATTTGCAAGCAACGCTTTATTTCTGGATCAAGACTGAAGTTCAGATGTGGACGAACAACAGAAATCCCCCCTACCCCGAGTTTACAGCCGGTGAACGCAAAAAAGAAGAAGAAGCAATAAACCTGGGTCTGACTGTAACTTTGAACTACTGTTTCTTTGTCGTTTGTTTTAGTATCCAGCAGCCATGAGTTGTTAACCCTTAGGCTCGGTATTATGGATATCACAACCTTTCGGCCTTGATTCCATTGTAAATACCGTAAATCTGGGAGAAAATGTGGTTTTTCTGCCTACCCCGGGAGTGAACCAAAACCACAAGGAGTTCGTCACCCACTCACCGCGCAATCCGGTTTAGCCAACTACGCTAGAGAGACGGGCGAATTATTGTTTAAAGATCATTACCATAACCTTCATTATTATCTTAATCAGTTTTATCGTCATTATCGTCTTCGTCACTATCATCCCCTTCGTCATACTGCCTAATGGAACATATAAGTATTTATATTGGCCCCTAATGAGCCACCCTGGCGTAGAGTCTAGGCACTAGTCTGTGGATCCGAAGGTCGTGGGTTCGAATGCAATCAGAACCCGCCTATTTTCCTCTTTAAAAATGACCTCAGCTTCCAGGTCGACCCAGCCTCAAATTGGTCACAAGTATAGTCCTGGGAAGTAAAGGTAACCGGCGAAATGTTGAACCCATTCTCCACTCCAATCGGTCTATAGGCATTTAATTTTTTTAAGTGGGGGGAGGGGGGGGGCTGGGGCTGGTGGGGGGGGGGAGGGGGAATTACGATGTATTTGCATTCACCTTTTTTAACATAGCGGCGCCCGTGGCTAAGGCGTTGCGAATCCGACTCGTAATTCCAACTTACCGCGATCGAAACCCACTGCTGGCTGTGTGGATTTATATCGTGGTAGGGGGCGTCGCAGGTCGACTCAGCCTACAATGGGTGCCAGGATGGCTGTCCCAGGGAAGTAAAGACGGCCGGCGTAATGCTGACCACATTAACCACCGAGTGCCGAAGGACCGGGGGCGCCTTGCTTCGCTAAATGATAGTGGATATTTTATGTTTTAGGTTTCCTTAATATAAATCATTATATACTCATCTATGCAAAACTTCGCGAGGATGAAGATGATGATGGTGATAATAATAACAATAAAAACCACGTTAACGTCTATCATCATTATCATGTGGCCTGTCGATAAGCTTGGACCGTCACGGTCATGTTTTGCCATCCTATAATCATAGATCAGGTCAGTGTTCTTGCCTCACACTCTATCTATATGGCTTGACCGGCCAGGTATTTATCTCCTTGACTTGCTCCTTGCTATCTTTCCTTCAATCGTGCTAGTAGTTATAAAGTCATAGAGACAGTTCCTGGTTACCATCCGTCTCAAAGGGGACAATTTACTTGGTTTTGCTGCCATTCCATGATCTTCTTTACATTCTTCTCAAAAACCTCATCTTCGCTACATGTATAACACCCACGACACCCTATTATTATGTTTTTCGTCCTTGTAGTTAAGTTAGTAATTAGCCTAGGTACTATTTATTTATTGTACCACTACACTACCGGCTTTACTGCCAACCAACAACAGCATTATTTTCCCTTTTCACAGCTTTCAATAAGGAAGCAGACATGGTGTAGCGGTTAGACACTCCCTGGAGATCCGAATGTCGTGCGTTCAAATCCAAAGGGAGCTGGACTTTTTTTTTTTTAAAACTGACAATGGCCCTCATTCAGCCTTAAACTGGTACCAGGTAAAGTCTTAGGAAGTAAAGGTGGCCAGCGTGACCCTGGCCCCATCAGCCTATTGGTTAAAAAAAAAAGACCCAACACTAAAACATCCGGAGACGTCAACAATGGTCCTTCACAGTTTCCAACGCCGTATTGCTGCCTAATTTAGGAACCACTGATTTGCTATGCAGAAGCCTCATAGTTTCTTAAGGTGCTAGGGCACTCCCTGTTCCGGGATCAGTTTGACCTCAAGGTCGGCGTGATATGAGAGCAGCTGTTGATTCACAGTTAATAGTGCATGTCTGGTTCAGCCGAGCAGCATCTCAGTTATACCCCCACCACCACTTGCGTGTTTTGTATGTCTGTTGGTAATTATAAACAAGGCAGAGGGATAAAGGGAGAGAAGATACAAGACAACTAGCCATCATGTTAAAATAGTCTGTGTCTGAAATGATTGACAGTACACTAGCGATACAGAAGGCTGTGGATAGAAATAAATGACAGTACACCAGCGATACAGAAGGCTGTGGATAGATATGATTGACAGTACACTAGCGATACAGAAGGCTGTGGATAGATATGACTACCAATGCCACACGGCATGAACTATACGGAGAAAAAGAAAAGGAAAAAGAAGAAGTATTGGACACAGCAATTGTCACTATTTCTCTCAAAGATCAGTTTTCAATGGCCCAGATGTCCACAACACGATCAGAGGATGGAGGAAGATAGTCCATAAAGGCACCGATTACTATGAATTCCAGAATAGAAGATGTTGAGGTCGGCTGTGACGTGCGACAACGTCATTGTGACGGGCGTATGTTCGAGCTACAGTGTGACGTGCTGTAAAGGCTGCGTGGTGATGTGCGGCGTACCAAAGTGACTAGGGGCGTCGCAATGTAACAAATGGCATCAACACTTAACATGCCACTGGCCAAGTGTAACACAACATGATGAATGTTGAAGCTCCCAAACGTAGTGGAACGAGAACTCTTTTTAAGGGGTCCATTTGTGTATTGACAATAACGATGATCAACACAAGGAGAAAATGTGCAATTACTAATCAAGACTCATTCAAGCATATCAACAAAAGCTCGCTCGTACATCCATGGACTGATATGAAGAGAACGATAGGTCGCAGTCCGACCTTGAGATCCAGACAGTAATCTTTGTCCTCAGTTCTGCCGTCTGAATTAAGTAATAAAGGTATACCGGCTTACTGCCGAACTGTGTTAATATACCAGCTTTCTCCTGAGGTCTATACTGGATTCCCGGGGTAAAACGTCCTCAAGGATCCAACTGTATATAACGTTTGCTTCCGTGGGATCCCGGGGTAAAACGTCCTCAAGGATCCAACTGTATATAACGTTTGCTTCCGTGGGATCCCGGGGTAAAACGTCCTCAAGGATCCACACGTCCATCTCCTTGGGACTGTAAACATCAACTGCCTTTGACAACAATACCTTCACAACGTTACGTATTGTTTTGACGTCTTATTTGCTCACTCAGTACCGGTGCGTTCTAGTGCACATTCGCACGCGACATCGGCCTCTACAATGATTTAAAGATACGTGCAAGCGCAGCGTGATTGATACATGTATTGAGGTGGATTTATAGGAATAGTATAAATAGAATACCATAGATTGCACTGAACGGGGGTGAGGAGGGGGGTTAGATAGAGAAAAGGAAAAAGAGAAAAGGATTGCAGACATGTTCAGATCTGATCGTCTAAGGAGAAATATGTCTAATACATAGGATGTCAAAAATAGTACTGAAGTGTCATCCTCTTGTCAAAGATTCTCCTTAACGCGTATTGGTCATGCTGCTCATACTCGCCATCGCTAGGAACGTGATTCCCATGCTTCCTCATAGCACCTAGGAACACTATCCCTGGAAGCAAGAAAATGTGCTAAATAAACAAACATTTAGGAGATATAGCTTTGTTTAATATGTAATTTACAGAAAAAGGTGTAGTATTTAACCGGGACAGAATTATTTAACCATCAAAACTGAAGGAGGAAAAAGTGCAAGTACCACCTGTATGTACCACTTTTTGAGGTGTAAGTGGGGATCGGGCAATGAATCCCAAGGATTTAGACCGCACAGCTGAAGCAATCACCACGGATATTGCAGACTAAAAACTTATAAGAAAGGATCCGAACCTGGGACTCTCTCATTAAAGCCCATCTTTCTTGACCGTTTGGCCAGCAGCTCCACATGTGTAAAACTCATGTGGAAAAAAAAAAATAAAAGTAAAGAAATCTTCCCAGACCAATGGCACGCTGGACATATGGTGCTGCATACATACCTTTGTATACTTCTTCTTCTTCACGTTCACCAGCTGTAAACTCTGGCGGAAGGTTCTGGTTGCTCGTCCACTACTGAACTGCAGTCCTGCTCCAGAAGCTGAGTGTTGCGTGTGCATCAGTTTTACCGATCTCATTCTCTTGAATACAGACTGTTGGTTCCTTGCCTCTCCGGCAGATGCACTCCGACTTCAAAGGAAGCTCCCCAATTAGTCGACTCTTACGACATGCTTTTGGGGAGGCAGTGGGTCTATTCTTGTTTTCCCCACAATGGGGCCCCGGAAACCCTTTGTATACTAATCTAAAGGGAGACGTGGGCGGCATAAGGAAACCAGGAGAAGGACAGTGGGGGAGATGTAATGACCGTGCTTTCCATAGTGTCCACGGTCACAGCAAACTAAGCAGAAAACCCATGCAAAAGACGACGGCACGGGTTACTCGGGGCTTAAGAGATGAACGAGGAAAGACCTGAGGCTAGCTCTTGATCAGTTGCCTACTAGTTTGAGGAAGACGGTTTTTGTATTTCAAGATGTGGAATATAGCGTAAATGAGTTGTTAGGTAGTAGTCTTAGCTGTGATCATCGGGAAAGGATGCCTGTGTAGAAAATGTATTGATGGAGAAATGATTAAGAATTAAATAAAGCTGACAGAAGTTATAAAAGAACGTTAGCCTGTGTTATGCCGAAGAGCTGTGTCTATTCCGTATAGTAGTTTAGTGTGGACAAGTTACGACGCATGATGCCAACCGAGGTGCTGAGCCCCAGACAAGCTGATGCTGCGTGAGCAGACGGCAAGTCATGTCCATAAATACAGAGCGGACCCATAACAACGAGCCTTGGACAACAGTATTGCAAGGAGCATCATTACATAAATGAAATGAAGGAATATAAAATGAAAAAAAAAAAAAAAAAAGATATCATAGGCAGAAAGACAGCAGACGGGCAGCATTGATCACTTATAAATGCAAACGACTGATAATTGCACTGCCATGTCTCTTAGAAATTGAGGCGTGAAACAGAGATTGAAAGATATATATATAAATAGAAAGACAGACAGAGAGGCAGACAGACAGATAAAGAGGCAGACAGACAGACAAACAGACAAACAGACAGACAGACAGACAGACAGGCAGGCAGGCAGGCAGGCAGGCAGGCAGGCAGGCAGGCAGGCAGGCAGGCAGGCAGGCAGATAGATAGATAGATAGATAGATAGATAGATAGATAGATAGATAGATAGATAGATAGATAGATAGATAGATAGATAGATAGATAGATAGATAGATAGATAGATAGATAGATAGATAGATAGATAGATAGATAGATAGATAGATAGATAGATAGATAGATAGATAGATAGATAGATAGATAGATAGATAGATAGATAGATAGATAGATATAGATAGATAGATAGATAGATAGATAGATAGATAGATAGATAGATAGATAGATAGATAGATAGATAGATAGATAGATAGATAGATAGATAGATAGATAGATAGATAGATAGATAGATAGATAGATAGATAGATAGATAGATAGATAGATAGATAGATAGATAGATAGATAGATAGATAGATAGATAGATAGATAGATAGATAGATAGATAGATAGATAGATAGATAGATAGATAGATAGATAGATAGATAGATAGATAGATAGATAGATAGATAGATAGATAGATAGATAGATAGATAGATAGATAGATAGATAGATAGATAGATAGATAGATAGATAGATAGATAGATAGATAGATAGATAGATAGATAGATAGATAGATAGATAGATAGATAGATAGATAGATAGATAGATAGATAGATAGATAGATAGATAGATAGATAGATAGATAGATAGATAGATAGATAGATAGAGATAGATAGATAGATAGATAGATAGATAGATAGATAGATAGATAGATAGACAGATAGATAGATAGATAGATAGATAGATAGATAGATAGATAGATAGATAGATAGATAGATAGATAGATAGATAGATAGATAGATAGATAGATAGATAGATAGATAGATAGATAGATAGATAGATAGATAGATAGATAGATAGATAGATAGATAGATAGATAGATAGATAGATAGATAGATAGATAGATAGATAGATAGATAGATAGATAGATAGATAGATAGATAGATAGACAGATAGATAAAAATAACAATGACAAATGTGTCCTGATACATTCATTTTATTGATGGGAAACAACAAAGTCATCTGTGCGCGAAAATGAAACTGAAAGAAAAGTCTGGTGACACTTTCCAGACTTACACGTCGACAGGTAGAGAAGTGTGTCATAGTGTGTGACACTGGCCTATTTCTTTAGCTTTTATTTCCAGGACACAGTGTCACGCCATCTCTGTAGTTCTGAGAACTGTGTGCCCCATAAACACCTTTCAGGTTTTGAGAAAACGAAGCAGATTTTCATAATTCGTGGGAGATAATCAAGCACACATTCATGGTGAACGGGAGAAAATCATGGGAGAGATTTAAAATGGATAGGAGAAATGAAATCATATATTGATACCGGTTACAAAATATTCCAAGAGCGGTTCGTGCTGGGGCTGAGACCACAAAGGAGAGGTTCGTTATGGATGGGAGAAAATCAAACACATGTTCATATTGGATAAGAAAAAAAAATCATAGGTTCATTTTGTATGTGAGAAAATCAAACAGAGATTTGTAAAGGAGAGGAGAAAATCAGTCATCGGTGGAAAAAGAAATCTATTTATACTGGATAGAAGAGAGATCATTCATACTCGATGGAAGAGAAACTATTCATACTGGATAGAAGAGAAACCATTGATACCGGATAAAAGAGAAACCATTCATACCGGATAAAAGAAAAACCATTCATACCGGATAGAAGAGAAACTATTCATACTAGATAGAAGTGAAAACAAAAATCCATTATCCACACTCTGTGAGTGATGTGGTCCCTATTCCACGAGCATCTTGTTATTCTTGTGATATTTCCGGGTACATATTTTAGGCTGGTTTGACCTTTAAACACACAAAAAATTCGTGTAACCACCGGGCCGGCAGGCGTGAGTGTTAGCGGCTCCGCCACTACGACTCACAAATTTCTTGTTTTATTCTGATTATCTTTTCTTTTTACTAAACGGCTCTTAGAAGTAAAGTGGGCCAAAAGCTATGCAACATCATCCGTCTGCCCCCCACTCCCTACCCGTCCTCGCCCCAAAATAAAGTAATGCTGTCTCAAACTAAGGCGTGTCTAAAGTTCCAATTTATTTCATTTGAAAGCTATGTACCTTTCATGTTGATTTGACTTGCTTCCTGTTTACAGCATCAGTCCCATACGTACATCGGGATGCGAAAGTGCTAAGCCATGCATGATAGTGTACTAAGTTTAGAGTTAATACTCGTCCAAATTTATCTACACCTCCCCACGGTCATCATTTTATATACCGGTGGCCTGGTCTAACTAGATCCTGACTTGATAAGACTCGAATAAGAAGAATACCGTGGATTATTTTGCTCAGGACATCAGGGTACACCTGACAATAAGCAGGCTGATAGATCAGCTGCTGTCGCCCCTGTGGGTGGTGAGCTACTTTACCATTAACTGCACGCTGTGAAAGCTTTTTGGGATCAATTGCAGCAGAACAGACGACGCATCTGGATAAAATGATTCAGCGGGGTGAACAGTTAGAGGGTCTGGGCAGTGAACAGAGAGAGGGTCTTAGCAGTGAACAGAGAGAGGGTCTGGGCGGTGAACAGAGAGAGGGTCTGGGCGGTGAACAGAGAGAGGGTCTGGGCGGTGAACAGAGAGGGGGTCTGGGCGGTGAACAGAGAGGGGGTCTGGGCGGTGAACAGAGAGAGGGTCTGGGCGGTGAACAGAGAGGGGGTTTGGGCAGTGAACAGAGAGGGGGTCTGGGCAGTGAACAGAGAGGGTGTCTGGGCGGTGAACAGAGAGAGGGGATTTGGGCAGTGAACAGAGAGAGGGGGTCTGGGCAGTGAACAGAGAGGGTGTCTGGGCGGTGAACAGAGAGAGGGGATTTGGGCAGTGAACAGAGAGAGGGGGTTTGGGCGGTGAACAGAGAGGGGGTTTGGGCGGTGAACAGAGAGGGGGCCTGATAGATATTCTGCCCTCAAGCGGAAAAACAGGTACACTCTTAAACAGGTAGCAACTGTCACCATCATGTGAGAACTCTTCGTTTGCTAGTTAGGAAGTGACATGAGCACATATGGGAATATTCCGATTGCAGTGGTGTAAGTTCTGGATTCCCCCATTTGAAGTTGGTGTACATCTGCTTTAAAGGGAAGCAACCACCAGTCCGCTTACAAATAAGCCAGATCTGTAAAGCGGATGTGCACGCAGCACCCAAGTCATGGAACAAGGTCAAAGTCAAGAAGTGGACAAACAACAAAGACTTTACACCGGAGTTTGCAGAAAATGAACGTGAAGAAGAAGGAGATATACACATTAATTCACCCAATCAACAATAACTAATGATTGTTTATTAAGGTCAAATAATAATAAAAAAAAAAAAATCTTCTATCAGTCTTAGTATAAAAATGTTGATGACTCTTTGTAAAGACAGTTAGGCAAACTCGTGTATACATTAAACTATATGACAAAGTATACATACAATATGAATTTGATAAAACACGTTATTGTAAATATATTATGTCTAAAATAAAAAAAAAATTAGTTGCGTATCCTTTACAGGACGTTGCACAACCAACCCCAGCACTTTCTGTTGTTGTGGTTTTTCTAGGCAAATTTACGTCCAGTAGTTTGCCATTGCTCTTGGACGGTCGGCTCTCGGCACCACGGTCGAAACCATTGCAAGACAAACCACCCGCAGCAGGGATCGAACCCAGCACCCCGGCATTACGAAGCGCGTTCGCAACGCCTAAGCCACAGACGCCGACATGTCCAAAATACCATAGTATTAATTATTTTATATGTTTTAGTGCACTTGTTATTGTACGCATGATAAGTAAAAGAAGCTAATAGTATCTAAAGTTTTTTTTTTAAAGTTTTTATTATTATCTACTTTTCAGTCGTAATTATCTGTTTCCAGTCAAAGCAGTGAATTAAAAACATCAACGTCAACATTATCATCTTTTGTGTGCTGCTAGATGTCACACTCGATCCCTCTACTCCGCTCTATAACATGCAACACTCTCGATTTCTGACATGGAGTTCAGTCTAACATTTTTTTGCATCTCTTAATAATGTTTTTCTTAATGTTTCCCTCAGATACCCGTGTGGGTTCCGGGGCCCCATTGTGGGGGGAAAACAAGAATAGACCCACTGCCTACCAGAAAGCATGTCGTAAGAGTCGACTAATTGGTAGCTTCCTTTGAAGTCGGAGTGCATTTGCCTGAGAGGCAAGGAACCAACAGTCTGCATTCAAGTGAATCAGATCTGTAAAACTGATGCACACGCAACACTCAGGTTCTGGAGCAGGACTGCAGTCCAGGTGTGGACAAACAACCAGAACTTTCCGCCAGAGTGTACAGCTGGTGAACGCGAAGAAGAAGAAGAAGGAGAAGTTTCCCTCAGACTTACTCTCTTTCTCAGAATGTTTGTTTTCTATTTCATTGCTTTTTTTTGTAATTCTTTGTTCACTTTGTCTCAGAGTGTTCCAAAAACCTTCTTTGACTTATTGCAGTCGATACAGCTATTTGTCTAGATCCCCCAGTTGTCTTTTCTTTACCCACTCAATGCCAGTATTGCCTTTGTAAAATTTGTTAACGACACAATCAATGGCTACTCAAACAACAAGGGAGATAGAATCTAGCATAGTTTTATTATGTCTACAACATTGACTAATTACTCAAGTTATCTTCAACAAATAAGTTAGTATGTATAATATTACTATCAATTTATGCATCATAAACTCACAAATCAATCCACCTGCATGCCTGACCGCCTGACTGTCTGACTGACTGACATATGGCTGCTACAAGAAGGTTTGACACTTTGAGATAAAAAATCTGATTAACATACGAGGGGTAGTCAATAAGTAAGTCATAAATGGTTGTTTAAAAACAACTAAAGACGATAGCTACTTGAAAACCGTTAATTTTTACATGTACATAGTCCCTTTATTTTTCAACAAAATTTCCCAGAAGTTCCCACCCTAGATGGTTTATTTTTCCCTGAGTTAACCGAGCCGTATGTGGTCTGGCATTGTCATGAAGGAGCAGTACTCCTCTAGTCAGCAGACCCAGACGTTTTCTTTGAATTGCACCATAAAGCATCGATAGAACTATACTTTATGTATCATGATTCATATTATCACATCTTTTTTAAAAACTGGTTTAAAGCACTTCTTGGCAATCCTAGAACACAGTCATTATAACATTTCCTGCTGATGACGTAACCTCAAGTTTAACAGACAGCGAAGAAGGATGCTTCCATTACATGTTTTTTAACCAGCTATGCACAGCTTTACGGGATAAACATTTGTCAGCATAAACAGGGAGAATTTCCTCATGAATGACCTTTGCAGGCAGCCCTTTTGCCCTCACCCCCTCAAAAAACAGTCCGTTGTTCTTTGAGAGGACACTCCTTAAGTACAGTTGTCATTTTGTTTCTGTGTTGCGAATGCGCATGCAACACCTAGCACCACCTAACAAACGGAGACATAAAGTTCGATGTTGCTGTCACCCAATGACACCTTTAGAAACCACTAACTACACTTTCCTGCCATCCCATAACCATTTGTGACTAACTTATTGACTTCCCCTCGTATAATGGAAAGTTATGATGGTCATCTGTCTGTGTCACTCCCTTGAACCCATAGAATACTATATAAAGATACCATATGTCACAAACCACATACATAAGTGGTTTGTGTAATTCAGAATATATATATATATATATATATATATATATATATATATATATATATATATATATATATATATATTGTTTACATGTATGTGTATATATATGTATACATTTTAAAATTATTAAACAAACGTGAGCGCACATAAGATGCTATTGTATTACAATTTAGGATTGTGTGTGGATTACATTGCATCTTCATCCACAAAACGAGTGTAAGCAAAATGTAAGCTCGATAGCTTATAGGTAAATAGCGTAAAATCGAAAGCAAAGTCTGTCCAACATTTACATAATACATATAAAGTGAACGTAATACAATCTAACAGCGAAGAATTTAACAGAATGCATACATAAATTATAGAGTAACATGTAATATCTCCATCTGTGACACAAAGCGGTGAAATTATAAATTGAGCTGACGAGGAAGGCTAGTGTGTTCCTTCTGAAAGTGTTAGAGTCTGAAGTAAACTCAGTTATGTAATGATCCAGTAACCTACAAGTCCACACTTTGCCCAGAGACACAAACTATTCTATTAGTGAACTCAATATCAAGGCACTTGTACATGTATGCTTCCTGGGCACAAAGATGTGGAATCGCTCGAATTTGTACAATCTAATATAGTCTAAACTGTTAAAACAAAGATATATAAAAAAAAAAAAAAAGAAGTATACTAAGCAAGTAAAGGTAATACAAATACATTCACTTATCAAACCGGTGTGATCTTAAGATCAGAAATACGGATAACAGGGGATACAGTTACCTATAAACTATAAAGAGGATTAATTGGTGCCCGCGCATAATATGACAAAATCACTTGAATCACCGACTTCTGGCTCATTCTTCTTCTTCTTCATAATCCTTGTTCTTTTTCTCTTTATCTCTTTATCTCAACGAAGTGTTGGGGGAGGGGTACGTTAGGTTCAGTGACATAGCTAAATACATTCAAAAGAATCAGTCATCATCATTAAGTGCCTTTCCAGCTGGCGTAGGCGTTCATGCCTCGCCACAAATCTCGGTCTTTGGTGTTCTGTATCAATTCTAATGATGACATTCCTCTGCCTCTTCTACAAATGATCTTTCCAGTAGTCACAAAATTTACTAGTGCACTTTTTCTCATCACATGAGCAAAGAACTGTGTCTCCTTCTCATTGGTGTATATAAATAAAGTTAGTTGCGTATCCTTTACAGGACGTTGCAGAACCAACCCTAACAGCCCCTGGCTGTTGTGTGGTTTCTCTTGGCAAATTTACGTCCAGTAGTTTGCCATTGTTTACTGGACGGTCGGCTTTCTTGATACCACTGTCGAAACCAACGCAAGGCGCATTGCCCGCAACTGGGATCGAACCCGGCATCCCGGCATTTCGAAGCGAAGCGTTCCCATCGACTTAGCCACAGAGCCGACCTGGTGTATATACTGTTCCTTTTAATAGCCATTTCCAGGCATTCAGTGTTGTTTATTCTGGCAGTGCTAGGTATTCTCAACATAAATCCACGACCTTCCGCTCTGCAGGCGAGCGTCTAGACACTACACCACAGTGGATCCAATTTACAACCTTGGATTGGATAATATGGGAATGACAGAAAAAGACCTTCAGCAAAGGATGGGAGACACTAACGAGAGTTGACTTAGAGCAAACGTCTTTTAAAGAAATAAAATCACAAAAAACTGCATTCATTGAAGTTTCTAGCCGTGAAGCAGAAATAGCACATGGTCAACAAAGCACTTACACGCACTTTCTGTGCAGTCTTCTTTCGTTGTGGGTGTGTATGTGTGTGTGCGTATAGTGTGTGTGTATGTGGTGCTAGACTGTTATCTAGTTGTATAGGCTGGTCCATAAGTTCACTCATAGTAGCTCAGCGTTTTTGTTTTTTTATGTTTGTCGTGCCCTTCTGCGGTGGCTTGGATGATGATTTTTTGCCAGTCGTTCGGGACTTCCCACCAGATGTTCCTCCTCTGGACGTCTCTGCTGGTACAGATTTCTGTCGCTATTAGAAACAATGACAAAACATTATTGATTTCTGGTTAACATAACTTAATATTGTGGAGGTGTATCGACGCAAGCACTAACACACAAAACCCGACGTCATTATTTTTTTTGAATGCCTTTTGAATTCTAACAAATCTGACCTGGGATCACACACGGACCTAGTCCACACGGGTGCCAGGAAATACTTAGAGATCGAGCATCAGTTAACTTTACATGTCTAAAGCCATCTACTCAGTTTAAATCCCAGCTTGGATATATGACATGCGTTTTCCGCGTGTTCTTCATTGCTCTAATGTATCCTCTATATACTGTTAACCATATACACTGTATTCAAATATCTGAATTACTAGGAAAAGGAAGCAGTGACGATGACAAGTTGGAAGAGAAAGAAACGAAAGAGGAAAACAAGAAATATATATATATATATATATATATATATATATATATATATATAAATATATATATATATATATATTAGGGCTGTACCGAATAGTGATTTTCACTATTCGGCCGAATACGAATAGCTGGACCAACTATTCGGCCGAATACGAATACGAATAGTGAATCATCTTCATCAGGTGCTTTGCCGACTGGTATGGGCAATTAGCCTCTTTACAATCTGCGATCTCCTGCAGCGTGTATTAGTTCGTGTGCTGACACACCTCTATGCCATGCAACAAGACTGTCAAGAATCGTCTCCTTCCTCTATCTCTCCTTCCACATATCTTTCCAGTGGTCACCACATGTTCTATTTTCCCTCATCTTATAGCATGGCCGAAAAATGATGACTGTCTCCTTTCAATGTATGTGAGGAGTTGTCTTCGGGCTCCCGCCTCTGTCAAAACTTCTTGGTTTCTTTTGGCTGTTCGGGGTCTTTTAAGCATTGTTCTGTAATACCACATCTCTGAGCACCGCTCACCTTGGTTCGATGTTTGTTCACCAGTCTTCTTTTAGTGAGCACTGCACGATCCAGTTCATTGCTAGTTTACCAGCCTTCTTGTAGTAAGAACCGCTCGCCCCAGTTCGATGTTCATTCACTAGTCTTCTTGTAGTGAGCACTGATCGACCCAGTTCATTGCTGGTTTGCAGCCTTCTTGTAGTAAGCACCGCTCGCCCTAGTTCGATGTTCGTTTACTAGTCTTCTTGTAGTGAGCACCGCTCGCCCCAGTTCGATGTTAGTTCGCCAGTTTTCTTGTAGTGAGCATCGCTCGCCCCAGGTTGATGTTCGTTCACCAGTCTTCATGTAGTGAGCACTGCCGGCCCCAGTATGATGTAGGTTCACAAGTCTTCTTTTTCTTATAGTGAGCACTGCTCGTCCTAGTTCATTGACGGTTCACAAGTCTTTTTGTAGTGAGCACCGCTCGCCCCAGTTCACTGAACAGCATCAGTAATTATATACACTGTATTATATATTTATAGACTGTACACCAGTCTTCTTGTAGTGAGCACTGAACACCCCAGTTCGATGTTGGTTTACCACCAGTTCGATGTTCGTCCACCAGTCTTCTTGTAGTGAGCACTGCTCGACCCAGTTCATTGCTGGTTTACCAGCCTTCTTGTAAAAAGCACTGCTCACCGCGGTACGATGTTCGTTCACTATGCAGGATATTTTAAGCATTGTTCTGTAATACCACATCTCTGAGGTTTCAAGAAATTGTTTGGCCTGCCTACCGATTGCCCAAGACTTGCAGCCATATGTTAACACTGGATGTATGTAGCAAGCAAGAATTCTTTTTCTAACCTTCGATGACAAAGATATATTGCATAAGATGTTCTTCATTTTATAAAATGCAGTTTTTGCATGTCCTATTCTGTTTCTTATTTCAGTAATGCATCTTCCATCTGATGTTATCCATGTGCCCAAATACTTAAATTTCCGGATTTATCCAAAAAAAAAAAAAAAAAAAAAAAAAAACCATTGACTTTTATTACACATTTAGGAATAATTATTTTCTTTGATACAACCATTACTTCTTTCTTTCCGCTATTCAAACTGATGCCCATTCTTCCACTTTCGTGTATAAAATAGATCTATATCTATAATATCAAATGTACGCTGACATTTTACTTCACAAAATGAAGTACAGAATAGTAAATATTGAAATACATTTCATGTTTTGCATTCTTCAGTCAGTCAGTCTGTGGTAACTAATACATTGGAGTGAAAGTATTCTTAGTTTTATAACAAGTAACTAAACTTGTAAATTGTCACTGACAGCTTAGTTAATCCAATGAAGCGGCATTAGCTTTCCACACACACACACAAATCGTTCCATGTTGTCAGCATTAAGGCAGCTTTTTTGTCTCACTGAAGTTATTTCCAGCTGTACTAAACAGACGTTCACTTGGTACGCACGTAGGAGGTGCACAAAGATAACGCTGGACAGTTTGAACCAAGGTGGGAAATCTTGATATG
Organism: Candidula unifasciata; assembly: GCA_905116865.2. Classification (NCBI taxonomy): domain Eukaryota; kingdom Metazoa; phylum Mollusca; class Gastropoda; order Stylommatophora; family Geomitridae; genus Candidula; species Candidula unifasciata. Next base: position 29,508 of record CAJHNH020003897.1, read on the forward strand.
TTTAATTTCTACCAGTCCAGGAACGGGTGTGAGGTAACCATTATTCGTATTCGGCCCGACCGCAACTATCGGACGAATACCGAATAGTTATTAGGTTCACTATTGGCCCTGAAGCGAATACAAAGGGAATATTCGGTACAGCCCTAATATATTTATATAAAAAAATTTTTAAAGGAGGCGTAGAGAAAGGGGAAAGACTAAGACGGAGTATGCCATAACAATATAATATCTTATGTTTTATTATTAGGTTAGTTAATTTGTGTTTCCGAGACCAAAATAGTTACGAAGATCTGCTCGTATTCCAGTTACTTACTCTAGCAGTGACAGAGACGCTTGTTCAGGTTTGGGCAACTTTTCCATTAAACAAATTTAGACTTCGCCCTGTGTTGATGGTGTTGGAATCTATTCGCCAATGGTATCAACTAACTCTTCATTTATAGCATTGCAAGAGTTTATCCACCATATAATTCACTGAAGTCAACAAAGAATGTCTCAATTATGGTTCGATTATGTTATGGAAAATGTATGTATGTATGAATGTATGTATGTATGAATGTATGTATGTATGTATGTATGTATGTATGTATGTATGTATGTATGTATGTATGTATGTATGTATGTATGTATGTATGTATGTATGTATGTATGTATGTATGTATGTATGTATGTATGTATGTATGTATGGATAACAGCTTTGACGGGCTAGCTTAACCAGGAGAGGGTAGCCGACTTGGTTCTAAACCCCTCGGCGACTAGGATATACCTTCCCTGCATGCAACGACTGGACTCGGCGGATTGGACAAAAAGGCAATTACCATCAGGCTCTGTGGAGAGCTTCGAGCAAGGCAGGGCACTTAGAACGTCTTGCTCATCCACTGCACATAGGTCCATTTCCAGTTGTCTTGACATTGTCCTGCCATTGGATCAAGACGGACACAGGCGACAGAGTGGGGTCGACGAATTGCGCAACTCTTCTTTACTTTAATCCAAGCCAATTTTATTCACTTATAATGCTCATCAGTCTTTTTCAAGTCCTGTGGCAATAGGCGAGCGATGAAACGGCAAACGTGGGTAACGTTGGCAGCGTAGCCGTAGACCTGCACGCAGGCGGCTCAGGCTATTTGGTTGCTGTCCACTGATAGGAACAAAGGTGGGTTTCGGGAGCGCCCTGGGCGACAGAGCAGAACTCTTTAGGAAAGTACTGCTGACCTCCAGGGCATGAGGAAGGAGCTAGGAAAAGTGCAAAAACATTGCCTGCTCCACCATGTCCCGACCAGCATACCGATGCTGGAGGGAACCCCTATTCTGCGGTCAACAAAAACGAAAACTAAAGATAAACAAAGAAGCTATAAACAGTTTGCCTCAGGTCCCTATAAATACCTAAAAATAAATGAAACACCAACTCTTCTGGACACCCAGAAAGCCATTGATCAGCTGTATGGTGGTAAAGCTTCTGGTCTTGATGCGATACACGCACAAGTTTTCAAAGAAGGTGGTAATGTCCTTCTTCTTTTCTCTACTCCCAGAATGCCTCGCGGCGTCAGGGGAGGAAGAGATCTTTAGAACGGGCCATACTGTTCGCTTCGTATATAGTACTTTTCAGTGTCTGATATTTCTGCGGTCCATGTTCTGCGTGGTCGACCTCTGGTTCTGTTACCACTGTATAACATTGCTCTCTGTGGTGTCTTGTCCGCTGCCAATCTTGTTACATGGCCAAACCATTTGATTTGTTGTCTACCTATCCAGTATAGTATTGGTTCTGTGCCGATTTTCCTCCTGATATCATCGTTCCTAAGTCGATCTTTCCTTGTTACACCTAGCATAGTACGTAACCATTTCATTTTTCTTCTGTCTTCTGAAGACAGTGTCCATGTTTGACATTGAAAGCAGAGAGTTTGTAAGAATGTTGTGTTAAACAGTGCTTTTTTAGTGTTCATATTCACTTGCTTGCCTTTCTAAACTGGTGCTATTTGGCATAAAACTTGATTGAATTTACTGCGTCTTTGTTAGATTTCCTTATTCATTCTTCCGTCTTTTGAAAAAAATATTATAATGGTAATGTTCTCCCGGAGAAATTACACTAAACTTCTCAATTTATTTGGCAGCAAGAAATACTTCAACAAGACTTTAAAGCTGCAATAATCATACACTTGTATAACAAACGTAAAGGAAACCACCAGGTATGTGACAATCGCCGTGGAATCTATCTTCTATTGCTGAAAAATCCTCGCTAGAATTCTCCTCAACCGTCTTACAGTGCATCTTAATCAAGACCTCCTGCCTGAGAGCCAGTGTGACTTCAGAAAAGAGCGAGGGACCATTGACATGATTTTTGCTGCTCGCCAGCTCCAGGAAAAGTGTCAAGAACCCAACTGCACCCTCTATTCTACCTTCATGGACCTCACAAAGGCCTTTGATACAGTCAGTAGAGGAGGACTGTGACAAATCATGGCTAAATGTGGCTGTCCTCAGAAATTTATCAGGATTGTACAGCAGTTCCATGAAGGTTTGCAGGCCAGAGGGCTGGAGAATGGAAAATCGTCGGACCGTTTCCCTGTCTTAAATGGCGTAAAGCAAGGACGTGTGCTTGAACTAACTTTGTTCTGTATGAAATTTACTGCAATGCTTGTCAATGCCTTCATTAATGACGATCCGGAAATTGCTTTAAATTACCGTACAGATGGCAGCTTGTTTAATTTGAGGAGGCTTCGAGCTAAAACAAAAACTAAAACAACTACAATTAGGGACGACTTATTATCTGCTGACGACCTCGCTCTAAACTCCAGCTCTGAGGCTAGTATGCAGCACATCATCTTCTGAAGCCTGTACCAACTTCGGGCTAACTATCAAAACTGATAAAACTATTGTTAACTATCAATCAGCTCCCAGACAAAATCACTGTGACCGCACTATCACCGTAAATCATCAAAAGTTAAATGTAGTCGACAGATTCACTTATCCTGGCAGTACCCTATCTCAAAAAGTCAGCATCGAAAACGAGATCAACGCTATTTATCTCAAAGGCCAGTATCAGTTTTGACACACTTTATACCAATCTAAAGGTCTAGAAAGCTGAAATTCTTCCAGTTATGCTCTACGCTTGGGAAACATGGACGGTGTATCAGCGCCAGTTGAATCAGTTTCATATAACTTGTCTCAGAAAGCTGCTCAAAATCAAATGACAAGATAAGATCCCAAATACTGTGGTTCTTGTTAGGGCAAACCTGCTTAGCATCCACATGATACTGAAAAATTATCAGCTGCGTTGGCCTGGTCACCTAGCTCGAATGCAACCTCCCAAGGAGAGCATCTTATGGGCAGCTCCAGCAAGGGAACAGATCCCAGAGAGGACAGAAAAAGCGCTATAAAGACACTCTAAAAACTGCTCTCATTTCTTTTAGCATCAACACAGCGACGTAGGAGGCTGCTGCACAAGACCGTTCTGGATGGCGTACATCTTTCAGGCATGGTGCATCGGCCTGCCAGGCAGCGGGGGTAGCACAGGTTGAGAAACGGAGGCAGACTAGAAAGAGACGTATGGCTTATCCCACACCTACTGCGGCTTCGATCGGTTGTTCGCACTGCTCAAGAACTTTCCGGACTCATATCTCATATCCAAACTAATCAGCTACTTTCGTATTCACAATAATTGATCATTACTACTTTGGATGAAAAGTAGTCTTTATCATAGATGTTTGATGAACAATATGCGGGCGAGTATGTATGTGTGTGTAAGTCAATGAGTGAGTGGATCGGTGTGTGTATGTGTGTGTGTGTGTGTGTGTGTGTGTGCACGCGCGCTAGTGTGCCCATGCATTTTATTACCCACTTTCGGTGTGTGTTTTTTAAATAATTCATAATGTGCATATTACTACATGATCCTTGCATGCTTTATTAATAAAGTACAACTGCCAAGTAAAAAGTGGGCCTTTGGAAGGGCCGAATGTAAGACGGGCCTGGGTGCCCAATCTGTGACTCTTTATAAACACAGTTCGTTTATTCGTTTGTTTATTCTACAATATAACACCTAAAACTACTGAGCAATAGCACGAGATCACCACACCGGATCCTCCTCTCCTGCTCAACACAGCTCCTAAATCTATATATTTAAATTGGAGGATTATTTGTAGTCCAAAGGGAGAGAGGGAACAAAAATATTTCTAAGGATTACAGCTTACATGTACTACTAATACATTCCTTAATACCATTGTTGGCTTTACAATCTTTTGTATATCATGGATGGAATGCAATCCAGTTTCTTGTGAACGTTCACCTCAGAGTTTTTCTTAGACGTCCTCCTGTCCTCAATTAACATGTTTCGCTAATGGATGAACGGGGTTTCTGGAACCTCGCCCTGGGTGATCATCATCCGTATGGTGGTACTTTGTGTCAAGGGGTGTTTATCGCTTGGTGGATGTCCTGGTGGGGTTGAATCGCATTCATTCATTCATTCATTCATTCATTCATTCATTCATTCATTCATTCATTCATTCATTCATTCATTCATTCATTCATTTATTCATTACACGTTTAGCAATTCTCTACCAGATCTCCTTATGATATGCCTAATATATCACAATCTTTGAATTCTTAGAACTGTTCATGTCAGCGGTTGTCCATACATATAAATAAACGTTTCATATCCTTTCACTGCTATCCATCCCTCACTCCATAAACTAATACAAGCTATACAGACACTACACAGATATTTCAACTAAATCTACCTGTTCTCCTATCCTCTTGTACTTTATTATGTACACTGGAAGGCACTGATTTTCGTCATACACAACAAACTCATTGAACAGCATTTCAGTTCCCTGCAATGAATGATATTTGTCTGGCAATTTACACCAGCACTTTTTTTCGCATTTCACCAAGCAGTATTTTTTCTTCCACTTTTCTGCATCTGCGGAGACAGAATTTTGAATAGAATTTAATTGGAACATGTTCAGAGGATCGGTTTGATTTTTTTTTCGACAATGGTTTGAAACGCTAATCGTATAGTCATCAATTGAAAATAGAGAAGAAAAAAAAAAGACCTTGATATTCTGCAGTGTACAGTAATGGATACGCAGCACACACAAAAATTGATCCAAATGTAGCAGTGTACATTTTAAAGCGGAGAGAAGAGAGGAGAGAGATAGATAAAAGTAGAGAGAGACAGAAAAGGACAGAAAAGAAAAACTAATACCTAAAGGATGTGTGAGAGGACAAAGGGTTCTCCTATGTGGAGAGTGTAGTAATGTCTACACCCCAAACGATCAGGTAATAGTCAGTGCAGGTATGAAAGAGAGAATATAGTAAAGTGGTATAAAGGCTACGACAACTGAATAATAGTACCACTTTTATACTCAACAAACTAACGATGGAACAAAAGAATAACAACTAACAATGTTAAGAAACAGAATTACAAAGTCGTACATTTCATATAACACTACCAAAAAATGTTATACTAAGTTATAACCACAGCGAACTCAACTGCTGCCTATCCTTCATTATCACTGATAGTAGAATCTACCCTACTCAGCGATAAACTAACAAGTTAACTCCTAGAAACTCATTCATTGCTATTAATCTGTTACTTCCTATTTAGCCAGCTAGATACGTCTAAAATTAATAAGCCAAATATCGACTACAATTTAGCCACACTGCCGATTGCAGTCTATAGACCATCTACCCTATTGCCAACCCAGTACAACCATGACAGAAACTTCTATGTCGCAAATCATCCATCAATGTTTCGAGCATTATCTGCCACAGGTCACAAAGCTTACAAAGGTCTGCCATGTCCCCAAACCAGTGACATCTCGCAAGTGAGACTTCGCTTCTGTGACACTGTTCTCTCGCCGGAGCCTTTCTCCTGACTGCCCTTACCCAGAACCATCCTCAACTAACCAAACCAAGCCGGTCTTAGTTCATTAAACTGAATTTCCCGCCAAACAAGGGTTTCCAAGCTACTTTCAAGCTCGATGGAAAAACCCCAAATGATCTAACATATCTTTGTTAGTTGTCTGCCTCTTTAAATTTATGACTGGGATCCAACCTTAGTTAGCATTTCTTTGTAAGTTTTACCTCTACGTTAGCCCACAAGTTTCTAGGTCATTGACTTGATAAACCCTCTTGTAAACGTTTAACATAAACTTTAAGTTCATCGACTCTTGTCTAAACTTATCCTTTGTGTGGCTGTGTCTACCACCGCCACACCAGGATGGTTAAATAGTAATGCTAATTGAGAGGCATAATTAATAAGATCTTTTTCAATAAATCGTGTGAAAAGGATAACCTGTGTTTAGCGGGACAATACAGTTTTTACAATGTTGTCAGCGAATGTTTTATGAATTTAACACTTATTTATATTAAAGAACCTATCGACAGAGATAGACTGCACAATATTTTGGTAAAGTCTTTACAACATGCAACATCTTTCCGATGTGCAGCATCCATCCGATGTTCAACATATATATAAATTCTTTTGTGTAATTGTAACAGTTTCCTGACATAAACTGATGGAATCTTTCGAGCCGCAATATATGTATTTCATTCGTGATTGTAATAATTTGAAGCTTACTAGTACCTTTCTTGTTTGGTATGATTTTCAAGGATTATAACAGAGCTGTTTATGTTTGTATTAGAGAAAACAATATCAAATTAATCTTTTTGCAAGGCAGTTACCGTGTTGTAAATTAAATTTATCCATTTGTTAATCAAATTCACCCATTTGCAGATCAAGCTTTTGAACAAAAATGTTTTTTGAACTGTTGTCCAGTGATGAAATCTGGGTAAAGTTACTGTTGATACTAAATATTTCATTGTGTGCGTGCGTTCGTGTGTGTGTGTGTGTGTGTGTGTGTGTGTGTGTGTGTGTGTGTGTGTGATACATATTTATCAAACCAGAAGCGTAGCAATTTGAAAAATTATACTACATTAGTTCTCAGGACGACCCATCCATAAAAAGGTACAAGAAACTATAACAGAAGATAAGGGCGGCTCACGTGATGTTCATCCCATCGTGTATCTATGGATCTATAAAAATATAAATCTAGCATCATACGCTTACAAGTGCTGGGAAACATCCCTTCCCTTTCCTCCCCCTCGCCCCGTGATTGGCCTCCCATCTTTTCAGAGAGTAATACAACATTTGAGATTTTGAACAATGGATCAACATCATAGCACACGCATAAGTGCTCGGTTCTTCTTCTAACTCAAGTCTTAGTCCGAAGAAGCTCAGCACAGTGCACAGGCTCTGTAGCACCGGCGATGATTCTGAAATACTTTGGGTAGATTTTCAACTCCAAATTGTAATACAATATTATGAACAAAAAGAAACCAAATTTGATTTGCATAAGGGGAAATCTGGCTTGACAATCCGAAATATTTGGACAGTTATGTAGACAGACAAACATCATACATGATAATAATAGACACACGGCTTACCTTTTTTGGGGCACACGTAAATATTTCCAAGCAACACCTTACACAGCAGAAGAGTCAGTTCCTTCCCTGGCGGGCTTGGGGCTTCCTCGCTGTCTGGAGTAGGTAATTATCTGTTAGCTTATTAAATATAGTAATTATCCTAACCGAAGGAGGTAGTCATGTACTGATCAATGGTATCGACAATAGTTAAAACAGACATTAAACTGTAAAGACAAGAACAGATGAAAGAGGCAAAGGCCACACATTAAACAAAAGAAATCTCGTGAGCAAGTATACTATAAGAAGGCTACTTCTTCTTCTTCGCGTTCACCAGCTGTACACTCTGGTGGAAAGGTCTGGTTGTTCGTCCACTTCTGAACTGGAGTCCTGCTCCAGAACCTGAGTGTTGCGTGTGCATCAGTTTTACGGATCTGATTCACTTAAACCAGACTGTTGGTTTCTTGCCTCTCAGGCAGATGCACTCCGACTTCAAAGGAAGGTCCCCAATTAGTCGACTCTTACGACATGCTTTTGGCTAGGCAGAGGGTCTATTCTTGTTTTCTCCACGATAGGGCCCCGG
>CAJHNH020003897.1:42500-54193 GCA_905116865.2 Candidula unifasciata
GCCTACATCACAGCCGACCAAAAAAAGGGAAATTGCCCCACGGCCTACCGCACAGCCGACCGAAATAAGTGAAATTGTCCCACGGCCTACCTCACAGCCGACCGAAATAAGGGAAATTGTCCCACGGCCTACATCACACCCGACCAAAATAAGGGAAATTGTCCCACGGCCTACATCACAGCCGACCAAAATAAGGGAAATTGTCCCACGGCCTACCTCACAGCTGACCAGATTAAGGGAAATTGTCCCACGGCCTGCCTCAAAGCCGACTAAACACAGAAACACAAACAAGTTAGCAGTTATTATTTTTTTTTTTTACATCAGTCGTCACAAACTTACGTATTTCAGCTGATGCAACATCTGATATAAGTGACTGGGGCGTCATTGCTTTTAGTCGAAGTGCTGCAATACCATCCTTTCGATTTCTCCCTTTAGTTTTTATTACTCACATAGCTGAGAAAGTTTTCTCAAAGAAATAGGAAACCAATAAAACCACTAACAATCTGGCAGCTCTGTAACTCAGTTGAATTGTCTTTTTTTTTCGAATGGGATCCAACAGTCAGATAATGGTTGTATGACAAAAGAATGACACCAGAAGATAACATGACCAACTTTTCTTTTTCATGATGTCCACGCGCATATCTATATTAATAAAAATGGTAATTTTCCGATGTTGTTAGCTTAAAACTCGGAAACTACTGAACCGATTACTTTCAAATTTGCACACAACGTTGCCTTTGACTCCAAACGTGATTTTTGTGTCAGAAAATCGCACATACCACGAACGACGTAGCTCCAGCAACGGTCAAATGTTTCGTTGCCAGTCCGGATTTCTTTTCAGTTTATTGGCCATATTTGACTGCTGAGCTCTTATACTTTGCATTATTATATAATTTTATTTTCACTTTTTTGCCTGAGTGTTTGGTAGCGTAGTTGGTAGCTATTCTGCCTTTCATGCAGGTGACCAGCATTCAATTTCCCGCTAGGTGATACAATTTTTTTTAGCCCTCAGCTGGGTGGCTGGCGCTTTGTGTTGTGGTTTATGGCTAGGCTGCGATATCTACGCCTTTCTCGGTTTTGGGGTTTACAGCTAGCCTGCGTCAGCGGCGACGTGATGCTCAATGGTCATGTCACGGGTAATCTTCGTTCGCCCTCGAGAGGGCCGTTGGCACGTTGTGTGTGGCTTACAGCTATGCTGCGATATCTGACCTAAACTCTTCAGTCGTCGGTAGTATAGTTGTAAGTATGTCATCCTTCACGAGGGTGACCAGTGTTCGCTTCCCCGCTGGGTGATAATTGTTCTTTTTCTGGTTGCCACGTTGTGTTGTGGTTTACAGCTAGGCTGCGATATCTGCGCCTTTCACCCAAAGACATCCGATTTCAGTTAAGTCCTAATTAGCCTCCCGCGACGCTTCTCGATCAAAAACTATACGGCGATGACAAAAACTGTTAACTAAGACGGCTTACAGTCCAGTTTAGTTTGGATAGACATGGATGCCAAGGTCAGTTAAAAATCGTTCCCTCGGAGAGGGAGAGATGACGGGTGCGGGGTATTTGTCTCCGCTATTCGTGAGTATAGTGTACTTTTCACTGTGGGTTCCATCACTGGTTACGTGATGAATTTTTTTTCCTATGTCCGGGGCAAAATCAAACTAAATAGTCCGTGGCGACAGCATGCGGCGCTAACTCCTCTTTTCTAAACCGACCTAAACAGACTGTAGTGACAGTTTTTGTTGTTGTTGTTGTGATGGTGGTGGTTGCAGTAGTACTGGTACTGAATGGGTGATGTGGTAGCTGTTACACTGGCTACATTTACTTCTCTGTACAAGTTAATGCTACCTATTTAAGTCTGGGTGGACACGGAGGCAAATCTCACTTTAGTTACAATATTTCGTTACACGGTGACTTTCCCATCCTTCGGAGACGATGATATGATTGGGGGAAAAAAGGTGGGGGGGGGGGGGAATGGTGGTTTATGCCAGACACAGTTAGCTGAGAGAGCTTAAAATATTATTTTAAAGTTCTCATTTCTTAACTATTTCTATTTTAATAATTTCGCCAGGTGATGATTTTTCAATCTTTGAGAGAGGGAGATATATTTGGGGGAGCGGAAGGGGGGGGGGTGGAAAGGGGGGGGGCTATGCCAGACACTGTTAGCTGAGAGAGCTTAAATTATTATTTCAATGTTCTCATTTCTTAACTATTTCTATTTTAATAATTTCGCCAGATGATGATTTTTCAATCCTTCGGAGAGGAAGTGACTGCGTCGAGAGAAGAGGAGGAAGGGGGTATGCAAGATTGTTAGCTGAGATCTATTTTCTTTCCATTCCATTTCACCATTCTGTGCCACAGCAACGCGTGGCCGGATATAGCCGTTTATCTTATATTATCCAATTAGTGATTAATAATCTAGAGGTTGCCTTCACGAGGATTCCTTTTTTTCAGAGAAATAATTATCAGTTTTCAGCTGATACTTTTAAATGCTGACATTTTTGTTGAATATCGCTTGCTGGCTAAATCAACAGAAAAAAAAAATGAATTCTAAAAGTTGAAATATTTCTAAGCATTCCTCTTGTACGCGAGTATTCCAAAGAGCCAACTTCTTTTGGAATTATCAGTTTTATTTCTAAATATAAAAGCATTTGTACAAGTTCACTGGAGACATGTTAAGTTCGTTAGGGAGGCTAAATATGACCACGATAAACGCCAGATTAGCTATAAATTCTTCATTCAACAAAGGCACTACTGTGGCAGAATTCTGCTGTCGCGTGAAATATTTTCTTCCCTCAATTGAACAATAAAAAAAAAAGTAAAGTAAAGGACGCTTTTCCACGCCTTTAAGCGTATAGGGCATATAGGGCTAGACCTATATTTTTATAGCCCAATCGGCAAAGGAGGGTGATGTGGTCAGCATCACGACGGTCGCCTTTACTTTCCCGGGACTGCACCCGGAACCCACTCAAGGCTGGGTCGACCTGGGAGCCTAGGTCATTTTTGAAAAAAAGTCCAGCTCCGCCAGGGAGCGAACCCACGACCTTCCGATCCGCGGCGAGCGTCTAGCCGCTCGGCCACGGCGACTCCCTCAGTTAAATGATGCCTGCAAGAATTCGTCCTCTCGCTGACCACATCACTCCTGCACCAAGGAAATAAACAAAAGGAACCCTTAGGCCTCTTACAAATGAAATGTAACAGACAAACAGACAATGTATTGATCGGCACTCATAAAAAGTAGTAGAAAGATCGAAGAACACAGTAGACAACATAACAATCGAAAGTTATAGTTACCGCGCTGGGATTCGAAGCTGTCACCTCCAATTGGCGTGTGCGTCTCGCTATGGAAACAAGTGCACTAGAAGATGGTCAGCTAGGCACCCCCAATGAAGCTGTCTTCATTGGCATTGTCTATCGTATAACTTGTAATCCACAACTATGGAATACGGACAGAATTGATCTCACACCATTGAAATGGCACCAAAGGTTACATAAATGTATTTCAGTGAAGCATAGGTCGAATAACAAACACAGCAACGATTTACAAACACGGTAGACGTAATGCTTTGTCTAGGAATAAACTAACATTAAAACAAAAAAGGGTTTTGATTGGTAGGTTCCATTCTCTATACGTCATCCACAAAAATAAACAGAAAGGAACCATTAAGATCTTATAAATATTAAATTAACAGACAATGTATTGATTGGCCCTAATATAACCTAACGGTTGAACGGGGTTTCTGTGACCTGTCCCCGGGGTGAACTTCATCCGAATGGTGGCACTTTATGTCACGGGGTGTTTGTCGCTCAGTGTGATGTCCTGGTTGGGTTGAACGTCAAACTAGTTAATTCGGTACACCAGTTATAGTCGTTTTTTTTCCAGCCTGGACTGGCCTAATCTTTGTTGTGTTAATCTTACAGATTGCAATCCGAGAAATAATATAATAATTACCTTATATGTCGCCCCCTTGTAAGATGCAATTTTTAGTTATTTTGAAGCTCCACTCTGGCTCTTGCCAGCGGCTACAATGTAGCCCGGCTATAAATATGGTCTAATGGCTGAACGCGGTTTCTGTGACCTCTCCTCTCCACGGGTGATCCACATCCACATGGTGGCACTTTGTGTCATCGGGTGTTTATGGCTTGTGTTACGTCCTAGTGGGGTAAAATGTACTACTACTACTATTACCCATTGCATCAACCATTTTTTGACAGCCTACCTGAAATTTTGCCCCCCCCCCCCCCCCGGCCCTCAGGATAAAGAACACTGTTTAAAACTCCGGAGTGTAACATTTCTGTCATCCACCACCCCCCCCACCCCCCCCACACACACACATACACAATTTTTGTAAAGATGGCAAGGAGAAAATTTAAAAGCTGTTGAGGTGGAGTGAATGCAATGGAAGGCGGGGGTGGGGTGGGGGGGGGGGTGCAAAAAAAAGGGGTGGGGGTTGTAAGAACCGAATGTTTTCCTAATATTTTGTGATCTGATTTTAGAAACCGGTTTTGTTTGGGCCTAGGCGGTGTGTTCTTGCATTAAAGTCTATGGTAAAGCACAAGCAAGAAAATAAAAATTAAACTTTTGAGAGCATGCATTTTCCCTGTAGCAACATACGGATGTGAGTCGTGGACTATTTCTCATTCCTTAGAAAGAAAGAAAGAAATTAGGCGCTTTTGAGCTGAAAAGCTATTGAACGATTTTCAGAATACATTGGACAAAGAAAAGAAGAAATACTGATATTTTAAAAGATCTGAACATCAAGGAAGATTTGCTAATAAAAAGCATCCTGTCTCGAAAGTTTACTTATTTTGGTCATATCAAGCGCCATTTGAGATTCGATAAAAATAATAGCAGAAATCGTGGCACCAGGAAGGAGGGGCAGATGCCGACCAACACGAAGATGGGCACAGGGTATAAGTGATTATTTGAATATGAAAGTGCAAGAGGTGGGAGAGCTGGCGAGAGACCGAATTTCTTTTAGGCAGACAGTGATAAGAGCGACGTTCTGCAAAGGACCTGCTACTTGATGACGATGGTATTTCCTTATTATGGGTATGAGAGTGGTATTGTTGATGTTTAACCCCTTCCCCATTCCGAAGTGTTTGCTTATACAATTCGTGAGGAAGAGGAGTGGGGTAATTCAATGTTTTCTTCCTGTCTGCAAGCTTAAGACTCCCACGACCCCACCACATTTCTTTCCGCCATCTTGCTGTTCAGTGCCAGTTAAGTCTATTAATTGAGTGTTGTCAGTTTGGCTACATTGAGTCTAGTTTTCATCACAAATTTTGTCCTCAGAAAACCCGGGACACTGTCTGTCTGTCTGTCTGTCTGTCTGTCTGTCTGTCTGTCTGTCTGTCTGTCTGTCTGTCTGTCTGTCTGTCTGTCTGTCTGTCTGTCTGTCTGTCTGTCTGTCTGTCTGTCTGTCTGTCTGTCTGTCTGTCTGTCTGTCTGTCTGCCTACCTATCTGTCCGTCTGTCTGTCTGTACGTCCGTCTTTCTATCTATCTGTGAGTTGAATTTAGTTGAGTCAAGAATTGACATCACATCACTTGGGGCATACCCATACGTACTCCGTCCTCATCTTCAGCAGCCAGCGCAGTTCCGATACTGATGGTACCGGTCACAATTTGGTTATATGTCCGTTATGATTTTGCTTTGAGTATAGTGAGCCAGCCAGACCCTCTGGCTACACTCAAGTGCCTCATACTCTTCAGGCCATAATAATCTTGTTTTTTTCTACTGATTCCGTTGCTTGTTCCCAAAGGCCTTGACCTTGTCTTGTCTCGTCTTGTATAAATTCACCACCCAGTGATGAAGATCCAGCCAATATGTCTCTCTGTTCATTACCCATTACGCTGGCATTGCCTTGAGAAGTATGCTCACTACCTGTGACCGTCCCAGTAAAGCTTGCCATTCTGCTCGAAGTATCCCTGTCTTCACCTTTCTCAGCATGCTTTCAGGGTCTGTTACAATTACGTATGCATCTTGTTCTCTAGCCACCGGAGAGCTGCAGTTACCGCCTCTACCTCCATTATCATGCTAGATGTTGTGATTTAGTATACTAGGCTGTCTTGCACTAAAGATTTTCCATTGGCTTTCGCTACGAACTTCCAGGCACTTCTCTTTCCTCTTAACACTGAACCATTTGATCAGATCACCTGGCCGTGAATTAACTTAAATTAACTGTTGGACTTCCATCTCCGTAGCACCCGCTGGCCACTCCCTGCACACCCGTCCCAATGTGATCATAACCCTACACAGGTCAGACTTTTGCTCTGGTAATCTGACCCACTCTTCTCCTCGCTCATTGTTCTCCGGCATGCATACTTGTCTTATTGTGTCTTCTGCTTGACCAATCGACGATTTTTCACTTTTCAGCCCCTGATCCTTACCTGCAGTTAAAGCTTCATACAGAGGGTGTTCTTTGCATGAAGCTACTCTGAGGTATGACTTAACCTACCCCACCTTAAGCCTATCTGTAATAGTCGGCAATGGAAGGATATATCGCATGCACACAATCGGGATGCCTCTTGCGCATCCCAGGATCACCTGCATAGTTTCATTATGTATGCGTTACAATTTCTCTAGAGACTACCTCCTAAACACTTTAAACCGTAAATAGGGCGTGCATTTAACCTCTATAAACAAAGCACTTAACAATCGGAAACAATGAGTAGGACGAGGGACAGTTCATGAGCCAACTCCCAAGCCCCTGAGCCGAGTGACGAAAGGCCCAAGAAAAACAGCCTTACAAAACCAAGTGAACAAGCTGCAAAATTACCAGTACAGGGAGGGGGACACCACCCCAGAAACACAACGGGAGCCACTCCCCTGGAAAACATTGCGGCGCCAAGCTATGCTGACAAGGTTTTAAAAGAAGTGGACATCCATGAATCTAAATCGTGCGCCGGAAGAAGGCGTGGCGGGAACAGTTACCCAATATAATGCCCAACGAAGAAAGCGGCATCGAAGGCCGAAAACAACAAAGCCAGCAATAAAATGTGCACGGCAGCAAATGCAACAGGAAAACCCCCTGGGGAGCTGGCCAGTACTCCTCAAAAGACTATTCAGACAGATGAAAAAAAAAAAAAAAAAAAAAAAAAATCAAAGTCAAAAAAAAAAAAAAACAGGAGAAATCCTCCAAATTACCAATCCTAAAATTAAACGAGGGACAGATCACAGATATCCTGGAACCAGTGACTGGAAGAAAACGGTCGCTGGCGTTGTAATATACAAAATGTACCTGACCGTATTCCTCAAATGTGCGCTGGTCACAGGAGATCTACTCAGACCTTTGAAAAGCACGACAGAAAAAAATGATTGTCAACTGCTCGCATAATATCAAGTTGGGAATCGCACCAATCAAATATTATTTTTGTATAAGGAGTAGAAAATTATACGGTAAGAAACAACAATTAGTTTATGTTAGCTTTACAAAATCGATCACAATAAACAAACAAAGGACGTTGCGGCGATTAGCCTTCATCAGCACATAAAGGACAACACAGTACACATACACAAATAGGCTCTAACTATAAAGTGACTACATAGGACTCTAATGTATAGAATAAATTATACTCATCTAGATTATAGCTGTCCAGGGCATTAACCCAAGATTCATTCCGGCTAAAATCCCAGACCTTAAAATAATCCACATAGAAAGGAACAACAAAGGGAATGAGGAGCCCACCTCAGTTATAAAGGTGACCATAGCTGGGAAGAATCAACCGACACGGGCCAGGGAAAAATACTTCTAAAAGTACATCACCCCTGTGATTAAGTGCCAGAAATGCCAGGTTTTTGGACACACCTGTTTAAATTGCCGGATGTCTGCAAATTAAGTGGCGAAAAATCACTGGTCCCAAAATTGACAGAAAGCCAAAACCGACCAAAACTACAAGGCCAGCAACCTAGAAATAAAGTGTGCCGACTGCAAAGGCCAGCACAGCTCCCGATACCAAGGTTGCCCCGCACTTAAAGCAGCAAAGCTGTCCCGGTGAGAGAAAAACCTGACCAACACACCCATAAAGGTCATCAGATGGAACTAATTTCAGAGAAAATCACAACAAGACAAGCGCATACTCCAGGCTACGCTGACAGTGCAAGCACACGCAGCCAATAACATAGCAGCCGCAAGCAATTTGCCACCAGTGGCGCCACCTGCGACCGACAGCAAGGAGGTTTGTGCACTGAAAAAAGAAAGTAGCCGAACTGCTAAAAACACTCAAATCAGAACATAATTACGGAAAATTAAGAGAAAGTCCAGGTACTTGCTGATGAAGTAAGAGCACTGAGGCAGTACGTTCAAAGGTAAATATGAATATGGAGAACGTGACCAGGCGCATTTCTGAACTCGACAACAAAATCAAGAACACTAAAACCAAAACCGAACCAGACAACCAGTCGCAAGATTTCCTAAATACACTCCAGTCGACAATTGATGACAAAATAAAAGCGGATATTGGCACAGACTCTCCTCGAACTGAAACCGAGAAGAAGGAAACGTCGACAGACACCAGTACTCTGAGCAGTGGTCTGTCCGACAGTGAAAACCAGCCAGGCGCTCAGTAGACTCACACACAAGACCAACCAAAAATGAAATAAATAATGAAAGAAGAAGCTTCTAGGATAATGAACCAGCTAGAGGGGGAATTCACATTCAAAGCCCTTCAGGGGATACTTTTAAAACCCACCGATCGATTTAAACAGCAAGGTTTCACCACCTACAGGCACGACCAATCGATAGAGACACGAAGCAAGAGAGTGGCAATCCTCGTATCCAACCAAATCCCGGTGATAAGTCAAAAAACTTTTGACACGAAAAATTGCGAAGTTATATCAGTGACAGTCGCCGGCACGAGGACACAGGTAAAACTGGTAAACGTGTACTGCCCAGCTGGGATATTTGAAGCATCAGACACCGATCACATTGAAACGAAACTGCAGCCAAGAACGATAATCCTAGAAGATTTTAACTACCGTCAACAGGTTTGGGGCAGTCTTACTGCAAACTGTGGGGCAACAGGTTAATGTTCGCAGAAGAGAACGAGCCCACAATCCTCAACGACGATTTTTTTTACGAGAATAAACCCCTGCCAGAGGATGAGAGCCACGGTAGTCGACATCACCATGGCCACGTCCGAACTGACGGGCCGCTAATGGGTAATCTCTGGGGACTCCAACTCAGATCATCACCCAATCTCTATTTACATGAACACACAAACCCACACTAATGAAGACAGCCTGAGGCCCATCTTCAACTTTATGAAAGCAAACTTGTAAGCGTTCAAGAAAGAGCTAGACGAAACCAGAATAGAATGTGACCTAGGCGAAAGCCTAGAAGCCTACAATGAAAGCCTCACGAACACTATCCTTGTAGCAGCCATCAGAAACATTCCCAACAATAACATGCTTAGTCACCTGTGCAACAGAGAGCACCAAACCACCAAGCCAAAATCTCCTAAGAAACAACCGTCTGTAGTTTGTTGGAACGGTAAATGTCAGACGATGATTGAAGAATAAAGAAGGGCTCTGCCAAGATACAGAAACAATAAGACCAACGCAGATCTTGATGAATTCAGAATCCAGAGAAACGCTACCAACAGTACTATCAAGAAGTCAAAAGAGGCCCACTGGAAAACATTCTATCAGAGTCTGGATTCGCGCACCCCTGCCAATAAAGGGAACAAAAAGTTGTCTCAAATCCCCACTATCAAGTCACTGAGCCTAGCGATCACAGACAAAGAAAAGACCGACTTGTTCGGCCAATACTTCTACGAAATTAGCTCAACAGAGAAACTCGGCCCAGCAGAAAGGGGTAGACGAGAATGAATGTTTGCGACTGGAGAACTAGTACCTGAACCGGACATTACCGACTATTACCTCGATTCAGACATCACAGTAGAGGAAGTGAACTCAGTAATCCGAGAAAAAGAGGACACAACAGCAGGGGCAGACATCCTGAGTTATAAGTCAATAAAATGCTACCCAGCAAAACCGTTTTTTTTTTTTTGCATCACGGATCATTTAAAAGATGTCTGGAAAGAGGGAATAGTTCCCCAACAGTGGAAACACGCTACAGTAAAAAAACCAAAACCTCACAGGGATACGCAGAGACTAGACACGTATAGACATATATCGCTGACCCCCCCACCTTTCCACCAAAAGAATAAATTTCCATCTGGAAAAAAAAATACAGCAACACGCAGTCTGGATTTAGGGCTAATCGATCTTCAACTGACCAGGTGATCAAACTGAAGGATCACGTCAAGAGAGAATTCTTAAGAAAGGAAAAAAAAAGATCGCCATTTTCCTGAACTTGACCAGTGCCTTCAACACTTGCTGGAGGGAAGCCAAAATCAAAAAACTAAGCGCAGTATGAATTCTAGAAAAAACACTTAACTACATCAAGAGTTTCCTACAAGACCAAGCCTTCTCAGTCGTTGTGAAAAACGAAAAATCAGCAACCCACACGCAAGAAAACGGCACTCCACAAGGCTCAGTAATTTCCCTAGTAATCTTCTCCATCCTTGTAAATGATCTTGCAGCGGCCATAGTTGTCAAGGATGTCAGCCTGTTCCAGTACGCTGACGACTGTGCAATCTTGTACTCAAACGTTAGCTTAGAACGAGCCCGAAACCAGCTGCAGGTGGCGACAGACAATGTAGCAAGGTGGATGGAGACCTGGCGCTACCGGATCAACCCGACTAAATCCATCCAGATGATCTTCAACTGGAAGAGGGTGTTGGCATATGAAGAATTTGATACCCGCATTGAGATAGACATCTAAAGAATTCAGAAAAAGACTCAAACGTCATTTCTAGGAATGTTGCTCGACGAACAAATGAGCTGGAGTCGACACATCAAGCAAACTGTTGAGAGAAACTCAAGCAACAACAACTTCCTCTGAGTCATCATAGGGTCCGGCTGGGGTGGCGACACCTAACTACTGAATTTTACAAGGCAATTTCCAAAAGCCAGATAGAATACGGAGTATCGTTAAAAATGCGTTTCCAATGCCCCCCAAAATTCCTCTAGACCGGATCCCGAACGGTCAAGAGAATCATCCCGGGGCCTGGGAAAAGGAAAATAGTAAAAAACTGGAGGACACTAGGGGTTTCCCCGACCCATTTAAAAAAATTAAAAGTTTGTACTGGTCCAACGTCGCTGGCCCGACACCCCCCTGCGCCCGCACTAACGTTCACGAATAGGACGGTAAAATTTGCATCCCACTACAGAAAATTCCGAGACCAGCCGCCTGGGATAGCAGAGAAATGAATCCCACTCCAACAGCGTAGAAAGTCCACCCGACCCCCCCAACCTGGGAGCTTAGAATTCCCCACACCCCTAACCGGCCCGCAATAGACGAAAACCCCGCCAGCCCGAAGCAAGATCGGATCGCGGACATTCGAAAGCAGAGGTAATACCACCCTTCACCAGACCTCTAAAAACCATAGGGTGAGTCGGGGCAGGGGTTTTTTTACCGCAGGGAAACCCCGAATTCAAGTCCAAAATATAGCGTTGACGGCAGAGGGTTGGTGGGGCACTGAAAGCTTAAGTAGCCGCGAAAGCCCCCCCCCCCCCCCATAAAAAATCAATCCTTACCCAAAGTCTTCTTGTCCCCTCCTTAAAGACTATTGGAAGTGGCCCGATAAAACCTGAAAAAAAAAATTTTGACAATCTAACCCGACTCAGAAGCCTGG
>CAJHNH020003898.1:0-20998 GCA_905116865.2 Candidula unifasciata
GAGAGAGAGAGAAAAAGGGGGGGGGGGGGTCATGGTATGTGGCAGAACCATCGTCTTTACAAACTTCATGTTTTGTGGGCTATCAAGACGAGGATTTTATAACCTGGCCTTAATGTGTCGGTGTATGTCCTCTAGCCTCTGAAACACCGTATTATAACACTATTCTCTGGAGTCACCGATATAATTGTTTTTTACAGGATGTTACTCTCCATTTGTGTGACTTTATAACTACTATCCTAAAGTTGTGTGCGGCGGTTCCGTGGCTAAGGCGTTGCGAGTCTGTACTCGCAAGCAAACATTTACCAGGGCGATCGGAACCTACTGCGGGCTGGCGGGCTGCGCGACGTTTTATAGCGGATGAGGGAGCGGCACGCAGGCGCACGACCCAGCCTCAAATGGGGTACCAGGATAGGTTGTCCTGGAAAGTAATGACCAGCCGGGCGTAGTGCTGACCACATTACCCTCCGAGTGCTGATGTCTGTGTAAAATATGGTCGCTCTTCCCATATGCCCGATACACCTAAAGGCGAGTAAGGGATCGTTTTACTTTATTTTTTTACTTTTATCCTAAAGTTATGATGTTTAATTAGGAATCAACTTAACAGCACTCAGGATATTCCCTTTAGTGCTCCTTCCCAATCTTCAGCATAATGCGCAGAGCTAAAATTCTGATGGCACCAGTTTGATTGTATATCCTTGATTTCTGAAGTCTGATCATCGACCAAATCTACTGCACTGACCACTCCTCGCAGCACACTTCTCTTTAGACTGTAATGGTCCATCTGTGCTTCCGCTCTGTTCAGTCGCCCCCAAAAAACCCTTACAGCATCTAGCTTGTCATCTATCAATTGAAGTTGTGCTAATCCATCTGCCTGTTCATTTCCTAATAAGCCGGCATATCCTGAGGATACATATTTAAAAAATGCTAACTAACCGGCGATGCTTGCCAATATCTTATAAAGTAAAGTATTCGCTCTATTTCATTTCCAAGCGCCGTCTTCACAGTGAATGTCGCCTAAAATGTGTTTTTCGAAGTGCAGTTAGAAGGGCTTCTTCCAGATAATCTCTTGAATTCATCACCTTAGTATAACCATAACTTTATCTTGAATGCTCTTTTGTCCTCACTTTTGTCTATAGCACATCTTTTAAAATTCAGTACTGCTGTATTGATCCGATCCAGAGATGACGACTGAAACAATTGCTGATAAACTACAAACACGCGTTAACTGGTAGCTAGCCTGAGTTGACTGTCATCATTTCGTCTTTCCAGACGATAGAATTACACCGTGCTGTTGGGGAAGTACAGGAACTACAACTCATGGCAATGACAAATGTTACCAGAAGGGCCAGGTCGCATCAAGAAAAGCCTTCTACACTGAGTGCGTGAGATTGCAAAACCATTATTTCCATCCAATGCTGTTTTCTTCCCAACACTCTCAGTTTCAAAATATATGTACTCCAGCTCTCCTGGGTAAAGTAAAATAGTAAAGATCCCTTTTTACGCCTTTAGGCGCATCGGGCATATGGGAAGAGCACCCATATTTTTACAGACCAATCGGCACTCGGTGGGTAATGTGGTCAGCATTACGCCGGGTGTCTCTACTTCCCCAGGACAGCCATCCTGTTACCCATTTGAGGCTGGGTCGACCTGCGACGTCCCATACCAGGATAAAAATCCACGCAGCCAGCAGTGGGTTTCGATCGCGGTACGCTGGATTACGATTCAGACTCGCATCGCCTTAGCCACGGACGCCACAGCGCTTCTGAGACTCTCTTCTTATCCTGGTCAATATCTGTATCATTCGTAGATCATTTGTACACATCGTGAGTGACGTTTGACCGCATCAGGGCTGTACAACGAGTGATAAACACCCAGTGACACAAAGTGCCACCAGTCAAATAAGAATCATCCTGGCACAAGTCCTAAAAACCCCGTTCAACCGTTACTTTATATTAGAACCCACGACGATAGCCGAGGTGGGGCTTTCAAATAAAGGAAAGTTGCTCCCATACTGGGACAAGTTATATAATTTTTACACTTATATTGTGTGTGTGTGTGTTGTGTATGTGTATGTGTGTGTGTTGTGTGTGTGTGTGTCCAGTTTTAACATATGGCTACAAGTCATGGACAGTCGGTTGGCAGACCAAACAATTTCTTGAGGACTCATAGATATGATTTTACAGAAGAATGCTTAAATACCTTAGAGAGCAAAAAGAGCAACCAGGAGGTTTTGTCAGAGGCGGGAGCCCGAAGACAACTTATTAGAGACATCAGAAGGAGACTGTCATCATTGTCGGCCATGTTATGAGAAGAGGGGAAACTGAACATGTTGTGAACACTGGAAAGATGTTTGGAAGGAGGAATAGAGGAAGACAACGAGAGAAGATTCTTGACAGTATTGTTGCATGGCATGGAGGTGTGTCAACACATGAACTGATACATGCTGCAGGAAATCGCAGATTGTGGAGAGAGGCATGATCGCTCACGCCAGTCGGCAAGGCACCTAATGATGATAAATATATTTGCAAGTAAGTAAAGGTCTCTTTTTCACGCTGTCAGGCATATTGGGTACATAGGGCTAAAACTATATTCTATAGACCAAATTTCACTTAGTGGGTAATGGGGTCAGCATCACGCCGGCTGCCTTTACTTCCCAGAACTGTACCACTTAAGGCTGCGTCGACCTGGGAGCCACGGTCATTTTTCAAAACAAATCCGGCCCTCGTCAGGAACCGAACCCACGACCTTCCGATCCGCAGCCAAGCGTCTAGCCTCTGGAGCACATCGGCTCCCCACATTGTATATAAATATATATATAAATGGAAATAGATGTCTTGTTGGTGTTGATATCTTTTGTACATCTGCAGTTCACGACTGAATAATTGACATAACTTCTCTACAAGGAAATATCCCTTCTGCTTGAAGACGCCTAGCATACATAATTACTTTAGATAATGGTACCCAAGGGTGTGACACAGGGGTGAAATAAGGATGTTTTTTTTAAATATATATATATATAAATATATAAAGGACCAACTGAATATTTATAACATCATTCCCAACCAAACACAATTATCAGTATGAAAACTGAAGCCGATTGGTCTATAAGGTATAGGTCTAGCCCTATATGCCCATTGCGTCTGAGGACACGGATACGGTATTTTACCTAATCGGCGCCCGGTGGATGATATGACCGGTATCGCGCTACACACTGGCTAATCCAGACCATATGACTTCGCTGACCTGAACTGTCAGTAGGCTGGACGTTCCCATCCCCCGCTCTACAAAACCCTTTCACTTCAGGAACTCCAGTATCGAATATCGAAATTAATACACAGGGTAGCACGGAATGGAGGAATCGACTGCAAGTCCAAACGGCATATCAGGGTGATAATAGTATAGATTACTAGACCACTGCTTCTATTTCCCTGCCGAGAGATTGATTGGAGGCGGGGGAGGGGGTGGGGAATAGGCGGAGAGGGAGTGTCCTAGTACAAACCAGTAATGATATCGATCTCACAAATAAAAAAGAAAAGATTTTCGTCAAATACTGAACGACAGAAAACATGACTTGAGAAAGTAAATGAACAGACGGATACAGGCCAGAGTTTGGATTTTTTATTTATTCTGACTACACATGCCACAGGGAGAAGTAAAAACTGAGATTTATTTGCATTCAGAGCGGTAGACGGAAAAAACAGAGAATAGTGTGGAGACATGATAAATTTCACTATTTCTATGATTGCGTATCAGTGCAGGACGATTACTTTCACTTGCAGTTTTGGTTGCATCAGAATAGGTCGTATTTTATGAAAACAAAACCCATAAAATACATATGTTTTGGAGAGACAAGAAACGAAATTAGAGTTGATGAAAGGAATTTAAAAAGGAAAGAAGACAAATTAAATATTTCGGCTATATTGACAGACATAACATAATATCCTCACCACGTGCCCTGTCGACCGGCGTGAGCGATCATGCCTCTCCATGATGTGCTGTCTTCAATAGATTGTATTAGTTCGTCTGTTGACATCCAATTTATGCCATTAAAAAAAGCTGCCAAGAATCGATTCTCCTTGCATTCCTCTATTTTTTTTCCACAGATACATAAAGAAATAAAAACCATAAAGGATGAAAAACTTTTGAATAATGAGCAAGAGGCAGACAGTCGTAAAAGTGAGAGGATGCTTTAAAGAGATGGGCAAACAGCAGTCCAACAAAGTATACGCCAGGGCGAAAGTGATCTAGTGCCGCCAACTTTTACTAAGGAGACGGTACAGCGTTGTCTTTGGTTGACTTCCTGGCCTCAGAAGTGCAGCAGCAACTGATATATTTAACCAGAATTCTTCAGTGATCAAAATTACATCTGTTCTAATGTCGCTGAAGACAACCATAAATAGTAGATTATTCAGATACCGCGGGATGGCGTCATCGACCAACACTGGAAAGTCCCAGAGGTGTTCAGTCTCTCCAGCCGAGCCTATGGATGTACATGTTTCTACTTTTCGCTTGCTTTGTATTTGTTCACGATGTCAGCCACTTTCGTGTAACAGAAGAACAAATAGTAGTGTTTCTGGCATCTGGAAGATAAAGTGAAGAACCTTTATCACTGTGACAATACGCGCGGTGACTTCAGAAGGTCTTTCCTTAGCATACTTTTATTTCTTTGTATTTTGAAAGTATACAGGAAAATAGGGATTTGGATACATTCTTTATTTTAAGTAGGCGAAATGAACAAGCATTTAATTCTCCTGGGATGTTGGCGATATCACACACTAAAACTTTTCCCCAGACGTTAAGTGTTAAGGTACAGAGATAAGACTGACCAAGCAGACTTACTGACTGGAGATTTGCACACCATCTGTTGGTGTCAGAAATGTTATCTCCTAGCCAGACTTTTAGGAGCAGCTAACTCCGGCTAATTGTGTTTAATTCCCCCTGAGGTTACCTAACTCGACGGCAGGTCCGACGGTCACTATTGACATGGTGAGCAGAAAGTGTTAACAGAAGGATTGACACCGTCTGATTTTATTGTGAAGGCAGGTGAAGTAGGCCGGAGGTGTGACTTGTCCTATTTGCTCTGTCAGATGAATTGACCAGGAGATCCTAGCGTGGGAATTTAAACAATTGTTGTACAGTCACTGACTGACAGCGAATAAACTTACCCACAAGGGAGGAGCTATGATATCCGTTAATGAGAATGATTTTAGACGTAATGTAGGAGGAGCTTGATAAAAGTTATAAAGGGGTGAACTATAGGTCTGGTAAATGAGATCCTGTCGAGCACATGCCATCTGTTGGGCTTAACCCTAAGCTTGAGACAGAACTTTTGGCATCGTGATTTCATTTTTCCAGGTAAGATCGAAATTAGGTTCACATCTATATTTTATGATAGAGATCTGTCTTTTTGCTCAAGCGTGTGTCTTCATCACTTTGTAGTACTCCTAGGCGGACATTTCTTCATTCTCGTAGGGCACTGTCACATTGCTTTATTTCCTATTTGATAGTGTCATGAATGTTTTTCGGGCACATGTGTTTCAATGTTGTAAAACCTAAATGTTGTTGTTGCCATTGAAATTTAATGAACTATCATGTTTTTGAAATCACAAGCGTGAAGATAACTTTGGCAATCTTTTCACGTGTGGTTAATGTGAATCTGTATTACATACAGCTAACACACTGAAATGTGTTTAACTCTCGGGAGGCTAATGCGGAGATTGATCCCGGAGAGTAAATCCACAAGATTTGTTATTTGATTCGCCCCAGAACTATTGTTAGCATTCTGGGCGCGTCGATTGTTCCAAGCATAGATTCCAGAACTGGTTCTGTCTGACTGATTGTCATTTTGAGTCTGTACGAGAGATGGCACCTGACGTAGAAGACTTGACTATCATTACTGGACGTGTAGAGGAAGGCAGAAGATGTAACAGTTGGAATGTGAGACATAAGCCCTTCCAAATTGGACAGGAGTGAATGTGAGCATGAGGGAGGGATGAAATGTTTTATTTAAATAAACATGCTTGATGTTAGTATAATATACATGCTTAGTGTACATCTAGAGCAGATACTACAAATATGCGCTTGTTTCTTCATTCTCCAGTTCCCACATTGGGCAGGGACTAGTAGGCATCCATTATTTGCCGACCGTCGAGTGTAACGACCTGCAGAAAGCAGTGAGGACGACAAACTGGAAAAGATAGGCAGGGTCTCAAGCCGAGAACTGTCCTGATGAGCTAAGTTATGTACAACTTTAATGTCATCTATAACATCATCCCAACTCTACTAGCCTAAACACGTTCATTTTATTTTAATTTCGATTTATTAAAATAAATCTTTTTGATGTCGTAACAACATTACTCGAGTAAATTGTGTACTTAGGTTCAAGTGTCTTTGTGCATATTAGTTTACTTCAGCTAACAAATATTTAAATCACTTGATGGGGGCTTTTAAGTAATGCCAGGAAAGGAGACCAGTCGCAGGGGTTAAATGAGCACCTGGATTATATCGCAGTGGGTGTATCCAGATATCTATCTATCCCTTCTCCTTCTCCTGTGGATACAAGTACAGCAACTTTCATTTCATGGAACGAGCCACTCGCTGTTTTCTTGGCTATCCAGGACTGTCTAGGATCAACATAGCTTAGATAATAGTCCAGTTTCTCACGTGGGTGGGCATTGTTAAGGTTCAAACCCACACCCTCACTATATCAGTGTATTTACCCACGTGGGCGCGCGACAATTGGGGATCTCGTCCCGGAATATAACCCACCGACAATTGGGTATCTCGTCTCGGGGTTTATAACATCACGTAACAATTGTGTCGCTCTCTAGAATTAAAACCTGACACAAGTGGCGTCCCGCCAGCGATCAAACCCGGCAGACCCTAGACTAACGAAAAAGAAGTTTAATTTCATAGATTTCAGTTTAACTCCCCATCCAGTTCTTAGACTAAAATCATACTTAGTAATTGGTAACTGGGAAGATTAGAATTATAATAACTGTAAAAGTAATTAATTGATGAAATCATATGAGTTAACTCTCTATCATTGAACATCTCATGAACATTGATCAATGTTTTATCTATAGTGCTTAGTTAGAGTTGATGAATTGATGATTTTTTTGTGCTTGCATATTTCATTTGATATAGATTGTAGAACATATTACATGCTCACATCATATCATTGAGATTAATAATTAGTGACTGAGTGTAACATCGCTTTGATCATTGATAGGCTTGTCTTTTTGCTGCTATAGTATTCTATAGGCTGTTATTTTGGTAGGCTGCTTTGCATCATATACATCTTTGTGCGGCTGTCATAGTCTACTCTGGTGCCCAGTTCACTGTACTTGGCTCTGACATATCCTTCTTATCCTGACTCAAGGAAGTATCATATTTATCTCTTGATAGACCTGATAGATAGAGAATGGACTTACGTACCGAGTACCGAAAAGATGTAAGGAAATTCGGGATAGCTGAGGGTAGAGTAGGGGCACAGTTAGAAACATATATTAAATGCCAGATAGATATTTTTGATTATATGGTTGCCCGTAATGCTGCAGAGAAAAAGCGCCAGTTGGAGCTAGAAGAATATTATAGGCAGGAACAGCTTAGGAAAGAAGAGTATGAAAGAGAGGAACAGCTAAGGAAAGTAGAGTATGAAAGAGACATACAGCTTATAAGAGAAGAATTAGAAAGAGAGATAGAGTGTATTCAGGAAGGATTTGCTGAAAGGATGAGGCGTAAGAGTGAAGAAATTCATCGAAAACTGCTACTTGAGAGGGCAGAAAAAGATAGGATAAAACAGCAAGCAGAAAACATTAGCGTTGAGGAAACTGCTAGTATATGCGAGGTAAAACCAATACCTCAGGCTGAAACTCAAGCAGGTATGGTGGGGGCAAACTATCTAACCATTGTGGTTTGCACTCTTTGGCCAAACTCAACAGCTAAGGAAGAAAACATAAAAACCGGAGGACAGTATCTCACACCTCTTATTCCTACAGAGAAAAGAGGCAACAAGGAGAACTCTTCTTTAGGGATAACCAGATCTACATTGCTGGACCCCTTTACTTCCATTCTTAAGCCTAAAAGGAAAAGATGGAACAAGAAGCAGAAATCTTCTAAAGGGACCAGATCTACATTGCTGGAACCCCTTACTCCCATTACCTCAGACGAGATAAATGAGAGCGAACCTGACAGTAGTGACAAGCGTGATAACGGTTGTAACCGTAGACATAGCGGTTCGACTGTCACACCAGACATTAATGAGGACGAGGGCAAAGACTTACCCAACTCCCATATCCCCTTTGGGTCCCCTTCATGCAAGAAGAGGAATTAAAGCAGACTGATGTAGGGAATAACGCTGAACCTGTGTCCCCTATTTCCTTGGATGCGGCCGCATGCCTAATGGAATGTGTTAGTTCTGACTTTGCACCCGAAGGAGTTGACTGCGATGGCGGCAACACACCTCCTGATTTGCTTTCACTGGACTTGGCATATGAAAGCCAGACCAATGTGAATATAGCAGATGAGGAGGAGAGTTCCCTGGACGTCTTGACGATCTTAGAGACTCGACATAAACAGGACAATTCTGCTAGGCCTGTGCACGTCGATAATGGACAGACAGAAGTGTTTGCCATTATCGAAGAAGAAAATACTTTTCGTGAGCAGGGAGACAACTTGTCTCTGCTGCCTTGTACAGCTGGGGCGACAGGGATACCTCTGATGAAGGACCCTGAAGCAGAACAAAGCCGTGAATAGTAGGGAACCCCAACATTCTGGTCTTGTAGTACTCTTTGCTTCGAAGGAAGTGACAGGAGTATCTCAGCTGGTGGTGGAAACTTCATTGCGAAGAAATTCCACATCACAGTCTACAGGAAACCCTGAGTTTTTTACTGATTTGACTGTATACCCTGACTTGATTTCGTGCTCTGACTCTGGACTGATCTTTGTTAAAGACAATTCCACCCTGACAATTTGGCAAGGTAAAGACAGAATGCACCAAAGAGGCAACAAATGGACACTCTTCAGAGAAATTGTTAGTGGTAAGTGGCACTCACTTCGTGGGATAACGATGAGTGAAGATATCCCTCGTTTTAAGAGGAGATTTGTAACAGATTTTTCAAGAATCTGTGGACTGAGGAGAAGAGGATCCAACCTGACTGCGACTAATCCTTTTAGTAGAACACTTCAGGCTCTCCCTAGGCAGATAGGGCGCGGCGAAGTGAGGAAACGCACAGAGGTTGTCAGTCATCGGCGCAGAGGAGTCCCGTTGACAAAGCATGGATCTTTGATTATCCGATGGAAGGAGGAACCTCCGGACAAAGGGACATTACTGAGCGACTGCTTGGAATACCCGCTCATTACCAGGATCAATGACAGTATTGAATTATCCTGGAGGAAAGGACATGGGATGTCTGCAGACGAGTGCAGAAATTCCCACTGCCATAAAGAATACTGGAAACAGAAAACTTATGGGCAGTTATGATAAGGAGGACTTGAAATTCTTGGAAGCCACAGAGCGTGCAGATGTGCGGTCAGGGTGACCGAACTTAAGGGGGAGGTTCTGTGACAATACGCGCGGTGACTTCAGAAGGTCTTTCCTTAGCATACTTTTATTTCTTTGTATTTTGAAAGTATACAGGAAAATAGGGATTTGGATACATTCTTTATTTTAAGTAGGCGAAATGAACAAGCATTTAATTCTCCTGGGATGTTGGCGATATCACACACTAAAACTTTTCCCCAGACGTTAAGTGTTAAGGTACAGAGATAAGACTGACCAAGCAGACTTACTGACTGGAGATTTGCACACCATCTGTTGGTGTCAGAAATGTTATCTCCTAGCCAGACTTTTAGGAGCAGCTAACTCCGGCTAATTGTGTTTAATTCCCCCTGAGGTTACCTAACTCGACGGCAGGTCCGACGGTCACTATTGACATGGTGAGCAGAAAGTGTTAACAGAAGGATTGACACCGTCTGATTTTATTGTGAAGGCAGGTGAAGTAGGCCGGAGGTGTGACTTGTCCTATTTGCTCTGTCAGATGAATTGACCAGGAGATCCTAGCGTGGGAATTTAAACAATTGTTGTACAGTCACTGACTGACAGCGAATAAACTTACCCACAAGGGAGGAGCTATGATATCCGTTAATGAGAATGATTTTAGACGTAATGTAGGAGGAGCTTGATAAAAGTTATAAAGGGGTGAACTATAGGTCTGGTAAATGAGATCCTGTCGAGCACATGCCATCTGTTGGGCTTAACCTAAGCTTGAGACAGAACTTTTGGCATCGTGATTTCATTTTTCCAGGTAAGATCGAAATTAGGTTCACATCTATATTTTATGATAGAGATCTGTCTTTTTTGCTCAAGCGTGTGTCTTCATCACTTTGTAGTACTCCTAGGCGGACATTTCTTCATTCTCGTAGGGGCACTGTCACATTGCTTTATTTCCTATTTGATAGTGTCATGAATGTTTTTCGGGCACATGTGTTTCAATGTTGTAAAACCTAAATGTTGTTGTTGCCATTGAAATTTAATGAACTATCATGTTTTTGAAATCACAAGCGTGAAGATAACTTTGGCAATCTTTTCACGTGTGGTTAATGTGAATCTGTATTACATACAGCTAACACACTGAAATGTGTTTAACTCTCGGGAAGGCTAATGCGGAGATTGATCCCGGAGAGTAAATCCACAAGATTTGTTATTTGATTCGCCCCAGAAACTATTGTTAGCATTCTGGGCGCGTCGATTGTTCCAAGCATAGATTCCAGAACTGGTTCTGTCTGACTGATTGTCATTTTGAGTCTGTACGAGAGATGGCACCTGACGTAGAAGACTTGACTATCATTACTGGACGTGTAGAGGAGGCAGGCAGAAGATGTAACAGTTGGAATGTGAGACATAAGCCCTTCCAAATTGGACAGGAGTGAATGTGAGCATGAGGGAGGGATGAAATGTTTTATTTAAATAAACATGCTTGATGTTAGTATAATATACATGCTTAGTGTACATCTAGAGCAGATACTACAAATATGCGCTTGTTTCTTCATTCTCCAGTTCCCACATTGGGCAGGGACTAGTAGGCATCCATTATTTGCCGACCGTCGAGTGTAACGACCTGCAGAAAGCAGTGAGGACGACAAACTGGAAAAGATAGGCAGGGTCTCAAGCCGAGAACTGTCCTGATGAGCTAAGTTATGTACAACTTTAATGTCATCTATAACATCATCCCAACTCTACTAGCCTAAACACGTTCATTTTTATTTTAATTCGATTTATTAAAATAAATCTTTTTGATGTCGTAACAACATTACTCGAGTAAATTGTGTACTTAGGTTCAAGTGTCTTTGTGCATATTAGTTTACTTCAGCTAACAAATATTTAAATCACTTGATGGGGGCTTTAAGTAATGCCAGGAAAGGAGACCAGTCGCAGGGGTTAAATGAGCACCTGGATTATATCGCAGTGGGTGTATCCAGATATCTATCTATCCCTTCTCCTTCTCCTGTGGATACAAGTACAGCAACTTTCATTTCATGGAACGAGCCACTCGCTGTTTTCTTGGCTATCCAGGACTGTCTAGGATCAACATAGCTTAGATAATAGTCCAGTTTCTCACGTGGGTGGGCATTGTTAAGGTTCAAACCCACACCCTCACTATATCAGTGTATTTACCCACGTGGGCGCGCGACAATCACGCCTTGTGGCGTATTGAATATATGGTGCCAGTCGAACATGTTGTTAGACCCATGCAAAGCTCTGGTTGATCTGACCTCCAGTAATTTCCTGAACATTTGCCGTCGTTAACAGATGTGCGGAGTCCGAAATTCAACCCTTAACCATTAGAGCACATAGCAAATGGCTTAACTGATTCGTTATAGACATTTCCACAATAATAATAATAATATTAATAATAATATTAAACAAAACTGGAGAAAATAATAATAATAATAATATAAACAGAATACTGCAAATATGAAATCAGTTGGTTTATGGGAAACAATCAGTAATCGTACTGTCTCACCGTTCACACTGTTCGGTACAGTCTTTCTAACCGTTTGTTCTCCTTTGTAGAGTCTTCTATTGCAATTTGCTTAAGCGAATTGTGAGCAAATGTTGCGACTTTTAACTAATTAGTCAATGAATCGTGATGGGTTTTAATCGACTCAAAGTTTGACGTTAAGTGTATTGAATGAAGCAATGCAAATTTGCAAACTTGGTCTGCATTCAGCAAGCTAGCAGGAATCAACAGCGATAGAGTAGGATCGATAGTGTAGCTTTATCTGAGATACGATGTAGTACAGAACAAATTGTACTCTTGCTTTCATGTATTCTACTGTCTGGGTTAATATTGCTAGGACAGTTACTAATGCCAGTAACTTTACCGTAATTCACTACTGAAGGAGAAGAGATGCAAAAAGAGATTAGGAAGAACAATTTCAAATCTGTGGGTATCACGGCTTGAAAGAATATATGTATAGTGGTGCCACAGAATTCGAACGCCTTGAAATTCGAACAACTTGAAATCTGAACGATATTTTCAAGTAAATTTTCTCTCAGAACTCGGACGCTGCCTTGGAAATCGAACTCATGGTGCGTATCGATCATGAGACTGAGCTGATATTGCAAAAGCGTCAGCACCTTCACAAGCAGTAGAAGAAAGAAACAAAAGAAGAAATAATTTTTTCGGGAGACGCTAGAGGGAAGTGGAAAGATTAGCACAACTGAATTCCAAGATCTGATAAGTATGTGGTCAAAAACACAAGTTGTTGAGATGGAGGCACCCTGCGTCTTTGTTAAGAGGTGTGTTAACTTATTCAATGATAACATTATCTAACATTTTAAAAAACATGGTCGCCAGCACCAGAGCACTTTGGAACGCTGGCTATCAACACAAACTTGAGACCCCTAAACCCTCTAGAAGGGGAGAAAGACTACGATTTGAAACAACAGAAGTTTGAGATTTCAACAACGGATCAACATCATGGCACACGGGTAGTAACACATAAGTGCTCCGTTCTACTTCTGACTCAAGCCCAAGTCCGGAGTTGCTCAGCGCAGTGCACGGGCTCCATAGCCGGCGAGGATCCTGAAATATTTTGGGTATGTTTTTAACTCCAAATTTTGACCGGGCAGCGTTGTTGAGCTGCTCTTTTCAATTTTGAAATAACCCATATGCTATAAACGTACTCAAAATCTGTAAATAAGCAAAAAACAATAATATATATATATATATATATATATATATATATATATATATATATATATATATACACACACGCATTGGAGGTAAACGAGGCTGGCGTGATACTGACCACATTACCTATTAGGTGCCGTTTAGTCTATTAACAAATAGCTCTAGCCCTATATACCCTATACGTCTAAAACGCGTGGAAAAGGGGCCTTTACTATATATATATATATATATATATATATATATATATATATATATATATATTATATACATCATCGGGTGCCTTGCCGACTGGCGTGGGTGACCATTTCTCTCCACAATGTGCAATATCAGTTCGTGTGCTGACATACCTCCATGCCATGCAACATTACTGTCAAGAATCTTCTCTTGTTGTCTTCCTCTATCCCTCCTTCCGTATATCTTTCCAGTGGTCACAACATGTTCAATGTTCCCTGTTCTCACGACTCGCAGCCATATGTTAATACTGGACATTTAAGTATGTGTATATATATATATATATATGATGACCAATGTCATTTGGAATAGACCAGGTGCTTTTCTTTCTTGGAAAAGAAAATGGTGCTGTTACTCGTCACGCAGCGTATGTTACAGTAGCGCCCACACTTTAACAATATTCTCTGAAGAACTTGGTTAATCATCATCTGGCGTGTTAGCCTACCTCGTGGTCACGTGCATCTTCAATAATAGATTCGATGAAATGTCCAAGAATTTGAAAAACTAAATACAATCATCAGTCTTTAAAAAAATAAATATTTAAGGAGGTTTAGTGTCCCTTCTCTAGAATGGGATTATTATAAATCAACCATCACGAAGATATTAAAAGACAAGTGTGGTACCAGAAAGACGGGCAAAGGCAAGAAAAAGGGTACCGCTTGGTGGAATGAAGAAGTCAAAGAAGCAGTGTCAAATAAAAAGAAGATGTTTCAAATATGGTTAAAAACAAAAGACGAAAAGGATTACATTAGGTACAGACTAACTCGAAGAGACACCAAGAGAACAATAAAGAAATCCAAAGAGGACTCATGGAAAAAGTATGGTGAACATCTAACACAGCTATGTACAGAATCATCATCTCTCTCTCTCTCTCTCTCTCTCTCTCTCTCTCTCTCTCTCTCTCTCTCTCTCTCTCTCTCTCTCTCTCTCTCTCTCGCCTTTTGTATCTGCTTAGGTGTTACTTGTTTAAAAATGACCTTGGCTCCCATGTCGACCCAGCCTAAAATAAGTAAAGTAAAGATTCGTTTTCTACGCCTTTGGGCGCATCGGGAACATGTATTCGAGAGACCAGCTGTGAATTGTTTCCATCTTGAAACCACAAGAAGTACGTCTGCACTCGGGCGCCGGTGCAGTTACACATTGGCACTCAGGTATCAAGAACAGCGATAACAGGAAGTACTGGATAGGAGATCCAATCAGTAAGAATTAGCCCTAGAAATATCTCACAAAGCTTGAGCGGAATAACAGTTGGAATTATTCACGCATGAGGCGAAATGGATGTCAAGTTGTTCAACAGAATCGTGCTAGCAATGGGGTAGGAATAAAGGGTTCTTGGTGACTGGCAGAAAGCGATAATTGTGTGAGAGTGGGAAAATAAAGGTCTTAAATAAGTGTTTGATAAACAGAAGAACATTCTACTATAGGAATAGGCTATACAGTAACATATTTGTAAAACAATTGGAACAAGAAATGAAAAAAACAAATAAGTGATAAGTTATTAAACCCCAGTTGAGGTTCCAAAGTTTACTTTAAGAAAACTAACTGCAAAATGGGAGGGTCCCTGCAACGCATTGGTGCTTATCATTGTATGATAAATAAATTATAACGTGCTGACTATGGCATATAGACGCAGAAGAAAGTAATGGAGACAGGGACAAGCGTTAAACACACACAAAATAAACAAGTAGAAACAGAAAAATACACTGAAAGTAAAAACAGGAGGTAACATTAAACAATGTGCCATCTTTGTTAGTCAAGATATTTTATATGCATGTGTACATATATTGTCTTTAGCTTATTTTTAATTCCCCCCACCACCTCCTCTTCCTCTTCCTTCTTCTTCTTCTCCTCCTCCTCCTCCTCCTTTTTCTTCTGCTACTGCTGAAGCTACAGCTACTTCTGCTGGTTGTTGGTGGTGAGAAGGAGGTAAATCAGAATGGAAGGCAATTTTATTCAGATGGAGAAAAGGTTCAGAGAAAATAAGCGACAGTGTTTATCTTATAGTATAGCATGCACCGTTAGAAACAGCCGGAATTTATCATATTTTATAGCCAGCACCTTTCAGAAACAGCTGGGATTTATTATATTGTTTAATCTGCACCGCTAGAAAACAGATATGATTTATCTTATTGTTTAGCCTGCACCGTTAGAAACAGATAGGATTTATCTTATTGTTTAGCTTGCACCGCTAGAAACAGGCAGGACTTAGCTTATAGTGCAACCTGCACCATTTTAACTAGACCTGACATATCTTAAAGTACAGCGGACAACATTTGAAACAGCTCGTGAATCCACTTGAACTTTTTTTTTTAATGCTGTTAAACTGACACAAACAGGTGAAATTCCATAGGTTCGCTGTGTTTACTTAAACATCATCCTTAACTACACAAGACTGTCGGTTACACCGAGCTGGGGGAAACAAGGGCCCTATTTATAATTTCTTTGTAGGATGAAAGGAGTAACAGAGACTTGACCTACTGGCTTGCCATGCAACCTGGGATTTTGTAATCTTAATCTGGTCAAACCTTTAGGTAGCAGTCAGGGAGGAAAAGGGGGTGGGTGTGGGGGGTTAGAGCAAACGAAAAAAGTCTTTACGTAAAAAATATAGTTGGCATACATTCCTAACGAGTATTTCTTACAAGTTACAATGTATGTGGTGAATTTCTCATTTATAAGTCGCGCTAGATCCAACTTACTGATTGTTTTCGCTTGCACGCTGCAAATTGAAGGCTTCACACACACTTCAACGACCAGATGAACCACATTCTGAATAGCATTATGTCATTCCAACCTTGTTCAACTTTCCAAACTGATTTTAATTAGGACATCCATAAAGGCTACACCACGTCTCGGACTGGTGCCACATCTCAGACTGGTGCCACGTCTCAGACTGATGCCACATCTCGGATTGGTGCCACGTCTCGGACTGGTGCCACATCTCGGACAGGTGTCACGCCTCGGTCTGGTGCCACGTCTCGGACTGGTGCCACATCTCGGACATGTGTCACGTCCCGGACAGGTGTCACGTCTGGACAGGTGTCACGTCTCGGACTTGTGCTCCGTGCTATCCTAAAATGTCTATGTAACTTATTCTGGAGCAAGGAATTTTAACAAAGACCGACCTGAACTTTACGCTACTAAAAAAAGCTTGTAAATTGTGATTTTGTTTTATATTTATAGGGGTCAAACTACCGACTCTTGCGTGTAATTGTCAGATTGACTTTCCAAAATCTGCTCAAACGCTTATCTTAAATGTAAAGTCCACAGATGCTAAGATATAAGCTGAACAAACAGAAACACCCCATGAAAGGCTGTGTCCGTCCAGTGTAGATAGCAGTACAAATAATTGTACAGATTCCAGCAATAAAACGTCTTGAAGAAATAACCTTCTTGAAATGGTCTATCGACTACTACCAAAGCCTTTTCTTTAGGGCTGGAATCCGTCGACACATCCCGGAAAGATGTTCTATGAGCTAAGTGTTTGCAGATGGTTTCACGAGCCCGTTGAATCTTTAGATGGTGTGTGCAGACATTAGATTAATGTCTGTCGTCTTCCATCCCTTGATAGATTCTAGTGAGCGCTGTTTAGTTCGTTGATTTAACCTGACGCGGAAATGCGGGTGGCTATCGTGTTCGTGTATGTGTGTCTGTGCGTGAGCTTTACCAAGAAGTACAATTTGTGAGAGAGCGGTGCCTGTGGATTCGAAGAT
This sequence comes from Candidula unifasciata, assembly GCA_905116865.2. Classification (NCBI taxonomy): domain Eukaryota; kingdom Metazoa; phylum Mollusca; class Gastropoda; order Stylommatophora; family Geomitridae; genus Candidula; species Candidula unifasciata. The sequence goes on from CAJHNH020003898.1 coordinate 17,141, forward strand.
CATGGTGTATGTTTCTTTTTTTAAATGACCTTCGCTCGTATGTCTACCCGGTTTTAAATGGGTACCAGATAAAGTCCTGAAAAGTAAAGCCGACCGGCGGAGTTTTGGTCATATCACCAACCGAGTTCTGAATGATCAATGTAATACAGGTCAAGTCATATACGACCAAAACGCCTAAAGGTATGGAGAAGTGTATTTTTAACTCTGCATAGTTTGTGAACGCATATTTAAAAGCCATCTGCACACACATCGACACACACACACACACACACACACACACACACACACACACACACACACACACACACACGCAAACAAAAAGTGTTTACATACTAATTTCGTACTTTAATATAAAAATAACACAGTAAATCTGTTTGGTTTGACAGATTTATAGGCAACAGATATGTGCATTCTTTAAATGTTTCAAACAATTTATCAGATATTTGTTCTGCGTTCATCCGATGATGTAACTGTGCCCGTTTACAGTATGGCTGCGATATTTCGGCCTTTTGGCCAACACAATCCTACTTCTTCGGGTATTTGTTGACGTGGTTAGCCTTCCCAGGATTTATAAGATATCGTTATTACAAAAACACGTTACGTTATTCCACTCAGACAAATCACTATTACAGTAGTATACATATCAAGACTTACTACAACTTGCTTTTCAATAAACCACGTACTCATTCTGGGGTTAACACCTTCACAGACTATCTCACAAAGCCTTAGCCTGAGGAACTAATTTTCAAAATGTGTGCAGGAAAGTATTGACATTGTTACAAAAATCTGAACAAAATCGAAATTGTGGAGCACAAAAAAAAAAGGATTATCTTGTCCGCGTAGACAATGAGGGAGTTCTACGGACTGACCTGAAATCTTGGAGTGCGCAAGGGAATAACAGTTTATGTTCTAGTATAAACAGATGGTTGTATTAACGTGGGAAATTAAAAACGTTAGCACTGGTACAACACCATTAAGTTGTCACATTATTACGTATAAATAAACAGGTTAGGAAAACATACAAATCTTTCTGTCCTTCTGTCTTTCTACTTCTTTCTATGAGTGCCGATCAATACATTGTCTCACAATATTACAGAACTGTGTCTCCCAGCAGATAAAATCAAAGGCTTGTTCAAATTGAAAACATCCGAGGTGTCTAACAAAGTAATTTTAATTTCCGTGGTTCTTACTGGTTATGGTCGACACACAGTTGGCTCTTTGCTAGACGTCGCTCTCCTTTTGTTCCCCTTCTGTTTCCCATATCATTGTAATTTTGCACCCAAAATGTCTTCCTGCGTGCTTGTTCGTGCTGTTAACTCCTTCTCCCTTGTCTGGCAAAAAAAAAAAAGCTTTTTGTCAGGTCCGTATTTAGAATCTATGACAACTCTGTAAAGTCATTTACTTTACGCCCCCTTTTTCCTCTACTAAATCTACAATATCGCTATTCGTTTAAAGATTTCTAACAATAAGCTGGGGATTTTTTTTTTTTAACTTTTAAACTGCTCTTATCCATTCATTGATTCATGATTTCACACCGTGATAAATACATTGGAATGTATTGACTGGCACTGATAATAGTGAGCAGTGGTTCCCTGTTGGTGGTATCAAATTTAAGTAATGTCGCTAGGGAGAAGAATCAAATCCTTAAAACAATAACTGCTTTGTGCTAACGGCCAGATAATCATAGGTCTAACAGCAGTGCAACTTCAAGAACATATTAACAGACCTCGCTCATTATATGGAAAAAAAAAAACTATCATATAAAGATTAACGTACACAAAACAGAATTGACGATATTCTTCAGAAAAAGAAAAAAACAACCAGTATCGAAACTAATGAGCACCAGTTGAAGCAGATGAAAGATTTTACAAGACGAGGCGTCATCTCTTCAGAGGACGGAAGAGCTTATAAAGAAATTCAACAAAGATGCAATAAAGACAATTAAGTTTTTTTGACAGATTTCACCCTTTTTTAAATGCAAGCACGTGAGTATAAGCACTAAAAGATCACTGTTCAACACAATGCTTTTACCAACGATATGCTATCAGTGTTAGACATGGACACTGTTTTCAGAAGAAACTAGTCATGGTAGAAATTAAATATTTACTTACTATTATAGATGTTTCAATAAAAGATCGACTTAGGAACAATGATATCAGGAAGAGGTCACAGAATCAATACTGAATATATCGGTGCACAGCATATCAAATGGTGTTGCCATGTAACAGATTGTCATCACGCAGTAATGTAAGACAGGTACAACGATAACAGACCCATAGGTCGACCACGCAGATAATGAACGAGAGAAAAAAAAAACACTGAAAAGTACCATACACGAAGCGAATTGAAAGGCCTGTTCCAGAGATGTCTTTCTGCTCAGGCGCTGCAAGTCATTCCAGAAGTAGAAAAAAGAAGACAAAGAAAAAGAAGAAGAGAAGAAATACTCTCAGTTTGTTTTCGATTAAAAAAAGAAAAGGTTAAACCGTCGATTTCGAGAAAAGAAACCTATCAATAAATGTTAATTCGTTTATCATGCAGTTTCAATGCCTCGAGGGTTTCCCTCACTATGTAATTCCGCCTTACACGCTACGTTTGATGCATAAGCGCTGGAACACTGGGGCTTCGGCACTTTGAGACCCGCACCCCCTCCACCGCTGGGAATAATTCTTAGGGGAGTTGAGCTCCAACCCCTATAAAACATGCAAGGTCCCCATATCTGGTAATCTGGTAATCTTAGTTTCAGCTTGATAGCAAACGGGTCACCCCATAGTTGCTGCGCTCCTATGCCAACGAAAAACACACAAAATGTTTGTCACCGTTCAAATGAAATCCACAGCTCACAGTGTCACGCCATGCACTCAACTTAATAGCTGGGCAACGAAACTATTTTCCATTTCTAGTCTACAAATGGAGCAAAAATGCAACGGTCACCGTCTGGCAGAAGCAAAACAATTTGCCACGACTAAAAAAAGGGGCTGTGCCGAGCCTCCATTTTGACCTGAAGCATTATGTGAGGGTTAATAAACGGTCACCCCAGCAGTACCCATACTATTAGCTGGGAAAGGGGCTTAGGATATTACATCCATCAGCAAGCGTCGCCCCTACAACGACCTGACTGCCTTCGTTAACGACTGTTCACACAAAAGCCATGCAGTTAGGTCTCCCCAACCATGTATATATGCCTTCTCTCGTTAAGTATTTATTTTGAAATTTCATGCCCTTTTTCAGAATTGTTTCCATTTATCACATAATAATAATTATTATTGTTGCGTACTTAGACAAGGCTTAAGCCCTTGAACCCCATTTTTAGCAAAATATAGAGGGCTAAGCTTCCTTCCCACTTTTCAGAGGTTTCTTAGTGGCGGTGCGCCTAGTCTGATGCTTTTAAATGTAATAAGTCCTGTTACCTGCTACCGGAAAATAATTGCCCCGCTTTCAGGGCCCACACACGAAATTAGATATACAAATTAATACACTGTAGGATGTTGTTCGCTCCTGTAATCAAAGAGAATTTTAGACAAGCACGTTTGCGGCCCCCAAGTGGGGATAAGTTAGAAGACGGACATATATCGATTGCTGCTCTAGCTTTGCCGGAAATAAAGATAGTTTATTTTTATACCGGATTTAATTATTCGCTAGTTTTAACAATTCGCTTGGTGCGCGATAATAAATCACTTTTACGTTAGATATTCCATGGATTCTGTGGGTTTTTTTTACGGTTGTATTTCAAAGTAGAGTTGTTATGTAAGCGACGCTCTCTTTTCCTTTGTAGGCAATTAGGAAGCGCTAAGCATAGAGCTAGATTTGCAATTATTAGAAGGGAAACAGAAAGGATGTTACGTCGTCAAGCCTTCATCA
>CAJHNH020003898.1:25618-40618 GCA_905116865.2 Candidula unifasciata
TAATAATAAATTCAGATCTGTCACCGTAATGCACCTAAAAACTCAACTTCTGGCACAAGACTCAAGTCCAGATATGGACGAACAACCATAATTTTCCACCGGTGTATACAGGCAGTAAACGCAATGAGGAATGTGTTACGTGCTAAATTCACTGACTGGTCAGAGGCGTGATCGCCTACGCCAGTCGTAAGGCACAGGATGATGATGGTAACAGAGACATGGGCAAAAGAGGTCCCTGTGGCTTGAGATGAGGACGATGCAAAGGTTCTCGAGGAGCACAAAGTTGTGCAAAGGTTCTCGAGAAGCACAAAGTTGTGCAAAGTGTCTCGAGGAGCATAAAGTTGTGCAAAGGTTCTCGAGGAGCACAAAGTGTGCAAAGTGTCTCGAGGAGCACAAAGTTGTGCAAAGGTTCTCGAGGAGCATAAAGTTGTGCAAAGTGTCTCGATTAGCACAAAGATGTGCAAAGGTTCTCGAAAAGCACAAAGTTGCGCAAAGGTTCTCGAGAAGCACAAAGCTGTGCAAAGGTTCTCCAGAAGCACAAAGTTGTGCAAAGGTTCTCGAGAAGCATAAAGTTGTGAAAGCGGTGTTTCTAGATAATCACTACTAACAGTGATTTGCACGCCGCTTAGCGAGAACCATGCGGGGTCCAGAGGGCTGAGATGGGGATTGGTCTTGGGTGTTAATTTCAGTGCCTCTCAACCAATCCGACCGTGCGGACGCATGTTCAGTTGTCTGTGAATTTTTCGCAGTAACTATGTGTATCATGTTGGTTCAGTGAAAGTTTGCCTTGTGCATTAGAATTTGGTGTATGAGTCGAAATGCTCTCGTTGTGCGGATTTTCGGAGATGAGACGTGGAGGGCTCAACATGTTATTTGCCACAAGGCCGACAGAAGTCGAACGATGAATTGTGGCGCAATTGTGAGGACGGCAATTCTGTAGTTCCTCGTGATGATTATGATGCGACTGTGTGTCGAGAGATTGCCTGGGGCCAAGTCTCTGATCAGTTATCGTGTATCGGTTATGGTGACCAGAAGTAAGGGCTCGTAACCGAGGAGGAGAATCTGTCGTGGGTGACGACGCGAGGAAGCGTAGGATCACTAGTGAAACAAGACAGAAGTATGTTGTGGACTCACGCCGAGTCGAAGCTAGGTGTTCCCGATCATGTGACACCGCCTTGGTATCATATTATAGTGTATAGGTTGAGCTATAGACGGACAGCCGTCCGGTATAACCAGTTCATGCTCATCGTTATGTTGTGTTGCGTCCAAATAAACCGGCTCAAGCGCGAGTAAAGAAATTACTGTTCCCTTTTTGTTGATGTGTTTGACTGCGAATTGTTCTGAGTGTTAATGGTATGAAATGACTATGAGAACTGTGTTAACCTAGTACTTCCACCACACTTCACGACAGACACTTCACTACAGTTTGGAGGCATAATCAGTCACTTTTATACACTTGGTTAGGAGGCGATATACACCCTACATATCGCTTCTCAACACAATAGAGAGAAGAATGTTGCTTACCCAAAGGGAGTTCGGGTCGCAAATATTCTTCTGTTATAGTAAATAAACATGGGACTAAATGGTGAAGTAATTAACATGTAATGATTGGCACTCATAGAAAGAAGCAGAGTCGGATAGACACATTTGTCGACATAAAATTCCAGTGCTATCGCTTGCTTGCTTGCTTGTTTTACCCCAACAGGACATCACACAAACTATAAACTTTTGGTGACACAAAGTGTCACCATGGGGATGAGGATCATCCGTGGAGAAAAAACCCTTTCAGTCATTATGGCCACAGTTGTGGCTCAGTTGCGACTGGGCACCCGGCAACTGGATGGGGCTTCAAAAACTTCACTTTCTGAAATGTCTAATTACATATTGCTCCTATACTTTTCATTTACAAGGTCCGACAATTAAGTAATGAGACGCGACTAAGTAGGTTGGTAAGGTGACCATTTAAACTGATTATTGGTTGTTGCTGCTGTTGTTTCTGTGTATGTGATTGACAACTTGATTTTGTTGTTGTTATTGTTGTTGCTGCAGCTGCTGCTGCTGTTGCAGCTACTACTGCTGCTGCTGCTGCTATTTTTGTTGATGTTTTAGACACCAAGGTGAAAACCGATCTATATATTGGAAATCTCAAAGTGTAACATACAAAAATTACCATTTGTTAAACATGCTATCTTATACTGAACAATGAAAACACACATACAGTTAGGAAGAAACACAAACCGTAGAAACAAATTAAATATAATGATTTAGCATGAACGAAAACTAGTACTTAGGGAGAGAATGTGATAACATTTAGAAGGAAACTGTGAAATGTATAGAACAAATAACCTAATATAAGTTGCTTGGTACTAAAACAGTTAGGCACCGAAATGAAAATTTTCTCTTAAGGTTTAAAAGAGAAAAAAAAAGTAACAAAACAACAACAACAAACATGTAAAAGTAAAAGTGTAATGGGTCCCTTGTGTGATCGTGTGATGCGGTTAATTTCACGTCGACCGCCTATACTTCCCATGACCTCACCTGGTACCCGTTTGAGACCGGGTAGATCTGGAAGCGGAGTTCATTTCTGAAGAAACAAAATATGGCTCCGTTCTGATTATAACTCATAACCTTTCGATCCGCAATCAAGTTTTTAACCCCTGCACCTCGACAGCTAACAAATCACGTGTCCAAGACCATAAAAATCATAATGCAATAATCCTCGCGAGCCAGTTGACAAGGCAATTACAGATAACAAGACGACGAGTAAACAACAAGATAAAACGAGAAAAGAACCACTCACTGTGAAAAATGTATTATAAAAACAAAACATTATCAACACTATCGTAATTACATTAAGAAGAAATCTGTAAAAACCAAAACAAATCTCCACGTATTTATCATAAACTGCTGGGGGAAAAAAGGAGTGAAACATTAGGAAATAATCAACATGTAAGAACGTCTCATTTATGCTGGCAAAGATCAGAGAGCAAAGAAGACATACAATGGTGGCATACAGCAGCTACAGTTGATCGGCTGTCATTTAGGAACATACAAGCATACAAAGCAATATGACAAACAAGGAAGTATTGTTTCCTGATTTCTTGTTATTGCCCTGAGTGCAAACCGCTTTGGTGCTGAAAATAACAGGTTATTATGTTAGGAAAACTTGATAATACTATAACTAGACCAGCGGTTTTCAACCTGGGAAAAGGGGATTGGGGGGGGGGGGGGTGGGGGGGGAGGGGGGGGGGGGGGGGGGGGGGGGGGGGGGGTCCCCGTTGGAAGCGGAAGGAAGTTTCAGGGAATTGTTGGTAAGGCGGGATCAACATCAAGCAATTTTTTAGATTGAGTGCATTTGTACTTGTAATAATCTGTTATACATTTTTTAAAGTGCAGTTTTAAGTATAATATTTTGAAAAACTACATTTAAAAAACGGATATATTTCCAATAGCCGACAACAAACAGGGGAAATCACAGGTCACGGACAGTCTTATATTTCAGGGGTTACTAGCTGAAGTGTGTTGTGTAATAATTTAGGATTTCGTTTGCCGTTCAGTATCGTGCTGTGCAGTTTTCACTTTTCTGTGCTTCTGTTTTGTGTGTTGTGCAGTTTTTTGCTGTGCATTCTTTTTGTGCGTTTGTGTGTGTGTGTGTGCGTGCGTGCGTGCGCGCGTGTGTTTGTGTGTATGTGTGTGTTGCTGACTCTATATGTCATTTAAAGGACAAATGCCAAGAAAGTGATTTTTCGACATTTTGATTTGAAGAGGATACTTTTCTTGTCCTGATTTTTTTTTTCCTCTAATCACACTTTTGGTTAAAGTCGAAATGGGCTTGGGGGGGGGGGGGGGTGGTGACTTGCGATGTATTAAAGGGGTAATTATGTAAGAAAGGTTGAAAACCATGGAACTAGTCTGTGCTTTGACTGGAACTCACACTCAGCTAAACATGAAAGAAGACCTACAAAACGCACATAGTAAATAATTGGAAGATTTGAAGTCAGCTGAACGCAGTGACAGTGCGTAGGGTGCAGGGATTTTTATATCGGTAGGCAATAGTTCGCAGCACCGGTACCTTTTAAGAGGCATCAGCTGCGATCTATTCACCTTTCTGTCAAATACAACAATTTCAGTTAACCCTTAATTTGTCGTTTTCAACAACATCCCTGTTAAAAGTCGTGTCTTCTCATGAAATGGACCACAACAACCAAAAAAAGAAGATAAATGCATGCTACAAGAATATATCCTGTCTTCAGGGAGAAAAAATATGTTTGCATTAATATAGAAATAAAAAGAAAAAAGAACGGAACAGATGAATGCTAGCGTAAAGGGAAAATTACATAAAAAATATTTTACCTATTTAAAAAAGGCATAGAAACGCCCTAAGACGAGAAACTCTAAAGGCAGTAAAAAACAACAGGGAAACGAAAAAGTGGGGGTATAACATCACGAGATCGATGAATAGTAGTATATCAGAGTGTACCATTAAAGCAGCGGTTCCAAGACTTTGCTGGCCTATGCCCTCTTTTCAATGAATCGCTCAGCGAACCCACACCCCCTTTTTTTTAAATATCACAAATTACGATAAGCATGGGCAGTCAGGATTACCCATCCTACACGATCAGCAGAAATGTCAGCTCTTGTCTTCCTTCCATTCAAAAAACAAACAAAAAAAAGTATGGGAATAGTAAAACAAAACCCCAAAATAACACTTAAGATACTTTAATTAGAAGAGTGAACTTAAATTGTTCTTAAATAATTTCTTCTTCCGTTTTTTTTAAACAGATAGGATCAGTTAATTAAACTTCCGCCCCTCTTCCCTCGTCTCTCTCTCTCTCTCTCTCTCTCTCTCTCTCTCTCTCTCTCTCTCTCTCTCTCTCTCTCTCTCTCTCTCTCTCTCTCTCTCTCTGGCTCTCTTTATCTATCTCTCTCTCTCTCATGCTTGCTCTTCACCCGCTACTTTTTTCTGTGCAATGCTCCCTGCTACATCTGGTGCTACCCTCCCCCCCCTCCTACCACACTGGACAGCCCCCCCCCCCCCCCCGCTTCCTCCTAAATTGACTGAGGCCCCCTTGGACAGTTTCAGCAACCCCCACCTCTTTTCCCTCACCAGGGGAGGTAATGCCCACTTTGAGAAAAATTGAACTAAAGGGAAAGACAGAGAACATCTGTGATCGATTGCAGCCAATTCCCATTGTGGAAGTGGTGCCAGTTCTCTTGACTAATACCAACAGCTGCTTATAGAGGATCAACTTGGTTTATAATTAAGTAGAGGCTATCAGTGATTGTGTCTTCTTCCTCCTCCTCTTCCTCCTCCTCTTCCTCCTTCTCTACTTCTTATTATTCTTCTGCTCCTTATTCTTCTCCTTCTCTGACTACTGCTGCTACTACTACTACTACTACAATCACCACCAGTACTACTTCTGTTGCTGCTACTAATACTGACTTCTGCTGCTGCTACTACTACTATTACTGCAATCACCACCGTTACTACTGCTGCTACTACTAGTTTTAACTTTTATGTTGCTGTTATCTGGGACATTAATCTATCCTGTTACTTTGATCTGTCCTCTGACTTTAATAGATCTGGTACCTGATTGCATTCGGTAATGTTAATTTATTCAGTTACTTTTAACTATTGAGTTACTTTATCTTGTGTGTTCCTGCATATTCCATCTATAATCTACTTTTTTTTCTGTCCGTAATATTCTTACTTTAATAACTTCGAGACTTCTTATGCTCTTTGTTTTATCTCGAAATGTATTCATATAACTATATTAAAAAGGCCTCACGTTACTTGTGGCCGTTGTTTAAATATAATGAAACGCAAAGCGAACGCCTAAACGTATTATATTTCCCGAATCCTGGGCTAGATCTATACAAAACAAGTTTGATATGCTAGCCTAGGAAATCGTGGGCCGAAACATTTGTCGACGAGAGACTACTTCTACTGATGATTGGTAGACTCCTTCTGTACATGCTCCCCAGTGGAGTTTCTTCATAGCAGCTTAATTGTGGGACTCTCTTTCACAAGTCGAAAATACCTCTAGTCCCTATACATACATTTGGAAACTGTTCAAATATTATCTTAGCATAGATTACACGCCCCCATAAAAGATATTGTAGAAATTCCTTATTATAACTACTACGGTTTATTGTGAGCCGCCGTCGTTCAGCTGCTAAACGCTCGACTGCGGATCGGAAGGTTGTGTGTTCGGTTCCTGACGAGAGCCGGATTTTTTTTTTTTTTTTTTTAACTTTGGCTCCCAGGTCTACCCAGCCTTGAGTGGGTACCTGGTACAGTCCTGGGAAGTAAAGGGGGTCAACTGATGCTGACCACGTCTCCCACAAAATGCCGTTTGGTATATATAATTTAGGTCTAGCCCTATATACCCAATGCGCCTGCAAGCCTTGAAAAAGGGCCTTTGACTTTACTTTACAATGATTTACTGTAGTTAGAAATGTGCACATTCCAGTGCTTGTATTGAACATTTTGATGCGATTGATAATGTTTGTTTACTATTACTTGATGTAGGAATTAAATTATGTATGAAAGAAGGAAGAACAGAAGGGCGGAATGGTAGGCGGGCCTGCGTGCCAAGTTCCTAACCCTTGGAAAATAAAGTTTGTTCGTTATTTCGTTCGTTCGTTCTCTGTATGACTACTTGGCTATTAATTTCGACTCTGTTGTGCCTTTTTCTCTCTCTAAATCACTTTTGGCTCTTAGTTTCATCACTACTGTTACAAATCTCTGTGAATTTTCTAGCTTCTGACAAGAATTTTGTTTTGTTTTTGTTTCCAATGTTATTTACATAGCCATGGTAAGACAGCTGCAAGAAGATATATGTTGCTTCTCGCTGGAGCCATGTCGTTAATCAACTGTGTAAACAGGCTGGGAGTTCCCTGTCTTCGTGAAAGTTATGAAACCAGTGGCGAAGGTCAATGCTTCTAATCAATGGGCGGGTTTATGATTTGTTGGTTGATGACTGATGATGCGAGAGTCGTTGTGCTTTTATCTGGTACTTTGAGACGCGCGTGTGCACACACACACACACACACACACACACACACACACACACACACACACACACACATGCATGCGTTTACGCACACATACAAACGCTCACACAAATACATGCACATTTACACACACATGTGTATATTCCCTCACACGCCCTTTCCCTCTCCCCACATGTTCCTTCCCCCGCCTTCTTTGAGCCAGTTATAATGCGAGCAGACACAAAATGCTTCACAGTGACGTGACGAATCAATGTACCTAATCTACTTCACACACACACACACACACACACACACACAACACACACACACATACTCACACACACACACACACACATACTCACACACACACACACACATACACACACACACACACACACATACTCACACACACACACACACACACACAAGTTGACTGTTGAATTAAGAATCGACATCACAGCACTCGGGATCTTCCCATAATCACCCAGTGCCTGTCTGCAGCTGCAAGTGCAGTTTTAATTCTGCTGGTACCAGTAACAGTCTGATAGTATATGTCCAGTCTTTCCCCTCGAAGTTTGTTGAGCGTCGGCCAGATCCCCTGGTAACTCCTTGCAGAGTCATTCTTACCAATAATCTTACCATCCTTTTTTGGATGAAATTTTTCGTTATTTGAAGCCCTACTCTGGCTCATGACAGGGGTCGCAATATAGCCCGGTCATAAATATGGCCTAATGGCTGAACGCGGTTTCTGGGACCTCTCCACGGTGATCCTCATCCACATGGTGGCTCATTGTGTCATCGGGTGTTTATCGCTTGTGTGATGTCCTGGTGGGGTAGAAAATCAGTCAGCCAGCGTCATTCTATTCAGAACATGATGATCTATTTGTGCCTCTGCCCTGTTTACTCGCTCCCAAAGACTCTTACAACGTCTAACTTTTCATGCATCTATTCACCACCTAATAGTGCAAAATCAACCAGTCTATCAGCTCTTAATTTTCTAACACTCTGACGCTGCAAGGTGTCACCAGGGGATCTAGCCTACGCTCAACACTCAAAGGAAAGGCGACACGGATGTACATTCAGACGGTTACTTGTACCATCGGAACTGGCGAAACTCCCCGATTGCTGCTGAAGATGGAGTCGGAGCGCTTATGGGAGTGTACCGAATGATACGATGTCGATTATTAACTCAAAATTTCACATCGAACATTGTATTGATGTTAGATAGGAAAGTACGCTTCATCATCATCAATATTATAAGTGCCTTGCCGACTGGCGTGGACGATCATACCTCTCCACAATCTGCGATTTTCAGTGTGTGTGCTGACACCACTTCATGACGTGACTCTTGTGTGCAATCTAATGAACCTGAGATATGACAAGGGACATGCCGTCACTTGCCGACAGAAGAATTGAACAGGGAAACAGTTACAAGAAATGTATGAATGGCAGAGGCTTGTCTTGGTATGTTCCTGATGCCGCTGCTCGCGGAGAGCAAAGTCTGAGCTCCATGTTGGAGGAAAGGAATTATCCTGCCATCGTTAGGTACAGTGATTGTAACATATTCATTTCATGGACACACATTATATCTGTGGAGAATTGTTTAATGAACGTTTTGATGTTGCCTGTCGACTGTGTGTTCTCGAATGTAGAAGTTCCAACAGTTAAGCTAAACTTGTTGGTGGCTTTTTCTGCCTGTCGCTGTGGTTGGCGTTTGTTAAATCCTAGATGATCTGCGACCAACTTGCTATGCCTCTGCGGGCCAAAGTTGGCCCGCGGGCCGCCAGATTGAATACTCCTGCCCTAGAGTAACAAGTTACTTGGTAAGGCATTGGCATGGAACGGAATTTAATAGTTATCGCCGTACAATGACAAAAGGTTGTCAATAATTTTATCGCGTTATTTTCCTCTGTCTCCTGTTCCAATAGTCTCTCCAGTAGTCACATCAGGTTCCCTTTTCCTTCTTCTCATAGTATGACCAAAACATTATGACTGTCTCTTTCTGATGTTTTGGATAAGCTGTCTTAAGGTCTTCGTCTCTTTTAAAAACATTTGGATTGCTCCAAAGTTGTCTACGGAATTCTAAGGACTTTTTCTTTTCATTAAGGCCTAATTTCAATGACCTCGAGAAATGGTTTGGCTTATTTATTAACTGTTCAAGATTTACACTCATATTTTAAAACTCCCTATATTTAGCATGTGAGAAAACTTTTTTCTGATCTGCAATGACATTGATAAAAAGTTATGAGGTTTTGAATAACTGAAGTCTGAGTCCAAAGACGCTTAACACAGTGCACAGGTTCTGTATCACCGGCGAGGATCCTGAAATACTTTGGGTAGATTTTTAATTCAAAATTTTGTCTGGGCAGCGCCGTTAGGCTACTCTTTTCGATTCAAACCTTTACCGGGGTTTGAACCTCAAGCACTTGAGGCAGACACCATGCCTAGAGACCACTCAGCCCCCTTCATCATTTTGTAAATAAGGTTACAGATTGTCAATTTCTATTCTGTATCTCTATGAAACATCTTCCGTCAGATGTTATCCATATGCTCAGACACTTAAATTGCCTTACTTGTCCTAAAATAACGCATTTGACTTTATTAAACATTTGGGCACTATTATTTTTTTCTGATACTGCCATTACTTCAGGCGTCTCATATTTTAAACTGACACCCAGTCTTTCACTTTCTACCACTGGTCTGGTCTGGTCTGGTAGTCGTAGTTTCAGCTTCATAGCAAACGGGTCGCCCCATCTTTGCTCCGCTCCTGTGCCAGCGAAAAAACACTCAGAATGTCTATCACAGTCCCTTGTGGAAAGATTGACAGACTGCTGTCTCAGCATATCTAGCATACACTCGCATTAAAGCATACGGTAGCCATCCGAAGTGCTAGCACAAACAGTCCAACATTAGAAATGCAGTTCATCATTGATGATAGCATAACTTTCTACCACTAATGTATCTATCAGTCTCTGTAGTTCTTTCTGACTTGTCGTCATCAAGACGTGTCATCAGCGTGAGGTAGGTTATTTAAGCCATGAAATATGCACCTGTTTGCTGCCAATAGATGTTCGTTATTATGGGTAGATCTCTTCCATCAATGTTTAAATTTGTCCAGCAGTTTCATCATATACCTATGTATCACGCAGTCAGATTCTTCGTATAGTCAATGAAGCATGTGCAGATTAGTGTTTACTTCTACAGTTCTCTCCGAATATGTACATGGCATTGTTCGTACCTTTTCCTTCTACAAATCCCCAGAGTTCTAACTTGCTAAATCACCATGTCTCGGCGTTCTTTGGCTGTGGCTTTGGACCACCATTTGACCTTCCCGTGACCTAGGCCTCGACTGTTGGTTTGAGTGTATCCCAATATTTCCTTCAATTTTAATGCATTCTGAGCAGATTCGATCGCATCGAGGACTCTCCACTTCTGACCAGTCTTTAGAGCGGGCTGGACAGAGATGACATTTGGGTCTGAAGACTCGCGCAAGAGCATGGCGAGTCTTACTTTGCCGACTTTAAACTCTTCGGTTATCGATCTGAACGGGAGTACCAGCTTAGCCTGCTTACCATACAGAGACACGTCAGTCAGACAAGGCGGTGCACCAGTCCACTTTCTTAAGGCTGTGTTGATCTTTTTCTCCATCGTCTTCACTGCAGTCATCGTCACTTCGTAGACTAACAGCGGCCAGAGGAGCTTTGGAATCAACATGAATTGGAGACACCAGACCTTGAACTTCCCAATCAGCCTGCTACGCTCGATCGCGAGCAGGCCTGTAGCCAGTGACTCGTGTATTCGCCGGACTTCCGCTCTATCAGATAACTTCGAATCGTAAACGCGACCAAGGCTCTTCACCGGTTCCTCCAGAACCGTGGGGATCTTATTCCTTGCCACTGTAAAACTGGTTGCCGACACCTTGCCTTTAAGGATTGACAGACTCCTCACTTCTACGGTTTGAACTGCATACCGCTCCATTGGACCACCGCGTCCAATCTTTTCAGGATCGTGCCGGCAGACTCCTCGCTGCCCGTGATTATGGTCGTGTCATCCATAAATGCCCGTAGTGGTTTCATCCAGTGATCCCCTATTTGAAAGCCCTGTCCGTAGCCGGCCGCCCCGTCTAACATGATCTGCATGGCCATGGCGAACAGTATGGGTGAGATCGTACAGCCCATAGCGATCCCAACTTGTAGCTCAGTCCACCTCGTGGTAAACGTCGAGGTAGAGAAGCGCAAAGCGAACTTAGAGAAATATTGCTCGATCATTTCGTTGATCTGTGCCGGTTCGTAAAACATGAGAAGGGCTCGCCACAGTAGCCTATGGGGAACTGCCCCGTAGGCGTTGGCTAAGTCCAACCATATTACGTGCAATTGGGTTCTCTCATGCTTGACTCTCTGAATAGACTCCCAAATCATGGTCGCGTGTTCAAGGCACCCAAGAACGCCAGGGATACCACCCTTTTGAACACTCGTATCGATGTACTTGTTCGCCATCAGCTACTGTGTGAGCCGGCGAGCCATGACCGAGAAGAATATTTTGCCCTCAACATTCAACAGCGAGATGGGTCTGAATTGGGAAAGATTCTTCGAGTCCTGCTCTTTGGAAATGTAGACCCCGTTTGCCAGTTACCACTCTAGACATACGTGTTTTCGGCTCCACGCTTGTCTCAACAAGCCGTGAAGCATAAGTAGGATTTTCGGACAACGCTTGTAAAGAACGTACGGAACACCATTCGGACCTGGAGCAGACTTGCAGCTGGCTTTTTTCCCAATTTCCTCAACCTCAGACCAAAGGGGAGGCATCACTTTAAATGGTACCTTCGGCAACTCAGGCTGTATGAGACCGCTAAGGATCCCTGGTTTGTTATCGAGAGGCTCATTCCTCTTTTTGTCAGAGTACATCTTGCGTAGATGTGACTCAAGCTCCTCTTTACTGACAACCAGAGTCCCAGATTTCGGTTGCTCGAATAGACCTCGGGCAAACTGGAACGGGTCCCTAAAGAATTTCTCTCACTCCCTTTTGGTTCTTCTCCTGCTGTTACAGAAACGCTAAGCGCGACAGGGGGCACTGTGTCTGTTCTTTAAATGCAACCAGACTTCATGCAGCCTCTCCCGTTCGCTGCCTGTAGCAGCTTTGAACAGTTTTCTGAGGGCATTCTTGTCTTCCCGACACTTCAGAATGTCCCTCTGTCTCCTGCTAGTATTCTGCTTGGCACCCGGCGGTGCCTTTTCCACTGTCCCGAACTCACGGGAACAGTGCTCATATATTACATTACCAAACTTTGTAAGCTTGTCGCCTAACGACTTGTTTTTTAAATCATGAATTAGTTTTTCACATAATGTACCCTCTAACTTGCACCACGACACTTTATCGCTTGCAGGTGGAAACTTGATCTTGGAACGCACTTCCTTGGGAATCATCAAAAGTGCGCCTCCGCAGTCAACGTCATGAGCCTCTCTGGGCGAGTGGGGTTCACTCTGCCCGTCGTTCCCTAACGACTCAGAAACTACCACAGGAGTAGTAGTTTTGCGACGGCGTTTACTGCGTGAAGCACCCTCGCATTTCATCCTTCCGGCATGCGTTCTCAGACCATGCAACCCCGTGAAGCTCTTTCCACATGTACAGATCCGGCCCGGACTTTGGGCAAGAATCGGAGTCCGAGGGCTAGCATTGTCGTCACCGTTTGTATCAATTTGATTGGGCCTTTCATTCTCCACCTCTTTCGAAGGGCCCTGGGTCTATTAATAGACCTTTATTGTTGTCTTTTCAAATCCACTTCTGGTCTAGTATTATCATACAAATCCCGTATGTACTGAGCTTACGTTTAAACCAATAATATGGTAAAATAGTGTAGCTCTCTGGCTTGGAGGTTAGTGAGCCATGTTCACAACCCCTAATGTAGGAATAATCGCAGTAGTAGAGAATGGTGCCTCACCTAGTAATATTCTCGGAGGCAACAGTAGATGCTCATATCACACAGCCAACATCCATCGTGGAGACAGTATCATATTGTAAATGCTGTAAGGCCAGCTTTCCTGTATAAAGTCTCGGTATTTCGAGATCGAATAAAAATAAATTCGGTACCACGCCAACATGTGACAGTCTTATTTCTATATCTCATCGGTGCAACAAAGGTCAACTTAAAGACGCAAACACCGAGCTCGGGTACATAGCACTCTTTTACAAAATCATATTGGAGGGAAAAGACGAGGACAAGAGAGTAAGAGGTATACAACTATACAAATGGAAGGACAACATCAGGTATGGACGATCAGCAGTCTGAGGTAGGATACAACCAAAACAAGAGACAGGGTGTGTTCATTGTAAAGACAGTACCTGATTGTTTGATTGACCGAGCTCAAGGAAGCTGAAGTTAAAGACATCACCGTACATGGGGGCCAGAACACAGGAACTTTGACAGCTTGAGGCCTCCCCCCTAAAAAAAAATTATTTAGGGGGAAAAGAAGCTCAGGACTCACTGCCTGTAAAATTGTAAGAAGGCGAAGATTCACTCCCACCCTAACCAAATATACAAGTTCTGTTTTTTTTTTTTTTTTTTTTTTTAATGTTTCTATTTAAACATATATTTTTTTTAATAAGTATTATATTTATTTGATATTCAACAGATTGTTATTATTATTATTACTATCTTTATTTTTAAACAAGGCTCAGGCCCCTAAGTCCTCTCCCCACCCTCCCCATTTTCAATGTTTTCTTTGCTTTCGTGCTGCCATTACCGTATGGATGATACAAGTATCACCATAATGTGCTAATGTCACAAACGTACACGGTCATATATTGCTATCTATAACAATCACCAGATTCTATGATTAGATATATGTGTCCAGATTATGGCATTAGGTCAGTTGTTTGTCTCTTCGCCTTCCTCTTGCACTTTCCCCCATCAGATTGAGACGTCTGCAGTGCTTTGCGTTTTGTGTTGAATGCAATCAGGGCTGCTGAAGTTGGTACTTTCGTACAAATTGTGTACTATTTGACCCGTTATAGGCATTACTGTAATTTTGTTACCACGCCAAAAATATGGTTACGTTTTATAAATTTTACCTCAGTAAGTTAGTTCTCGCATTTGTATAGAATTTTATCTTTTTTTTTTTTTTTTTTTAATGATTAGTAATGTACTGGAAAACTCATCGTCTTTGAAGACTACAATTATAAATGCATTTTGAGATCAAAGATATTTCTCCGCGACATTAATTAATTGCACCAACAGAAAACCGTCAGAAAAACTCTGTAACAAACTGAACATTTAAAAAAAAGAGTATACACTGATGTTGTAATGGACGACTAATTTCATTTTTGATCAAATATAAGGTAAGCCAGTGTGTGTGTGTGGGGGGGGGGGGTGTTTTGTGTGTGTATGGATGGGTGGGTGGTGTGGGTGGCTGGGTGTGTGTGTGTTGGTGGTGGGGGGGGGGGTATACCATTGGGCATCTTAACCTAAAAAAAATTCGGCAGCCCTGCTTGCAGTTCGCGGGACACTGATGAGATCAGCTGTATGCTGACTGCAGTGATTCTATTTCTGCATAGTGCATTGAGAGAAATAGATTGAGACGACAGAACAAATCCCTGTCTGACACCTTGCTTTGTATTCCTGCATAAGTTGTCAGTTCTCCCTGTTGCAGCACCTCGCCAGTTTACCCGCTTTATTATTCTCATATCTATGTTATCAGCATGTAAGCGCACTAGCAATTTGATTATATGATAGATTTTTATTTTTTTAATTCTTTCTGTAAAAACATTAGTTTCTCTAAGGAAGTGTCTAAAGAAGTGTCTATACAAGAACTATTTTATTGTGCGTCGTAAAGTTCGTCTTTATATCTCTACATACAATTTTCTTCAACTGCTCGTTAGTGAGATGTAACTGTACGCTTCATTTAAACTTGCATTTATTTTCTATACTTTTATATTGCCTTCTTTCTTTATTTTGGTGCTTTGAATGGGCTTCGTAATGTTTCTGGGACTGCCGTAGTAGCCATGTTC
>CAJHNH020003898.1:43118-54179 GCA_905116865.2 Candidula unifasciata
TCGCTCGCGTGCGGATCCGAAGGTCGTGGGTTCGCTCCCTGGCGGGCCCAGTATTTTTCAAAAATGACCTTGACTCTCAGGCTGACCCAGTCTTGCGTGGGTACCGGGTACAGTCCATGGAAGTAAAGGCGACTGGCGTGATGCTGACCCCATCACCCATCTTGTGCCGTTTGGTCTATAAAAACATAGATCTAGCCCTATATGCCACAAACGCCCAAAGGCGTGGAAAATAGTCATTTACTTTACAACAATATCATGACGGCATGGAATATCTCACATGGAGTCATGGATGAAGAAAGCGTACAGAAAACATTGCGAAAGCCAAAGCAAGATCAAGACAACAACTGAGGACGCTAGAAAGCGTTTGACTGCAACCTTCACATTCTTTAAGCAATAATAACTTCGAAGTTTAAAAAAGAAATTGCAAATAAGATCTCCAATGGAAATATATCGTATGCTGAACATTTTATAATCTTTTACGGGGGCATATAGTCTGTAGTGAGATAATATTCAAATAGTTTCTGACTGTATGTATAGGAGTTAGTGGTAGGTTTCATTTCCTGGGGAAGATGATCCACAACTAAGATGCAGAGTATTTTGTTTTTAAGAAGTTATTTCAACAGCAATATGAAGGACACTTCTTTTTTTTCTTAACTTAAATAATGAAAATCTAGAAATATTTGGCAATTTGAAACACTGTCTGTTAGAGTGGTTTTAAATTGTTTAGAGTTCATATATATTTTCAGTTGTTGAATTCTGTAGCATAATGACAGACTTAGGGAATGTTGGCCAGAGTCAATAATAAATATAGCGTCTGGAGTCATTCACTGGACATGCCAGTCGCATTCTGGTATATTCTGAATTCATAGGACTAATATATAGGGTGAAATATTTTCTCTATAATCTAGAAAATCGGGAATTTCCGAGAGGGGGTGACTGCACACAGACAATAACAAGGAGGGTGGGGAGAGCAAAAGAGAGCGAGAGAGAGAGAGAGAGAGAGAGAGAGAGAGAGAGAGAGAGAGAGAGAGAGAGAGAGAGAGAGAGAGAGGCGATTTCTGATACTTTCCTGTTCGGTGTTATTACAGCCTTTCGTTGGTGGTTATTTCTAAACTGGCGCCACACATTCCCCCAACTATGATTTAGATTTGAGTCATTGCTTTATGGGACTTCCGGTCGTAGGTTGTGAACGTGGTCTGAAATTATTTTGATAAACGGGGACAAGAAGATGGCTACTTTGGTTTTTAGTTTGGAAAATAAATGGAGAGCGTGGGGGGAGGGGGGCGGGGGGTGGTGTTGGATCAGTCGTCGTCGCTTTATTGGTGGATCATTCACTGAAAGATTGCGGGTTTTTACTTTTAACTTTTTGAGTCAGGAGCATACTAAGATCAGATGGCACCTGGTACGGAAAATGTCCTGTCCGTTCCCCTCCTCCACCCACTCCACCCACCCAGCCCACACCCAAAACCTCACCCCACCTCCTTTTTTTAACAATAAACATATTTGTGCGTGTGTGTGTGTTGAAACATATGTTTACCACTGTGTTAACCCCCACCTCTTTATGTAATCACATATTTGTCACATATCACTCCTGTCGCGTGCCTGATTTAAGGATTTCTCCTTAAAAACCAACAGCACTCTGAAATAAATATATTGAGTCGTTGGCTCGTATTGGTCTAAGGGATGCCCCGTGGCCAATATACGCTCAACTTATTTCAGGAGTAGGGCAACTCTAGTTTTGGCACTACAAAATATATAATATTCCTAGGCACACTTGGCTGGACACCATTACTACTATAAAAAGATAGCCCACATGTTATGATAGCATACTATCATAACCATGTTAACACAGATAAATATCATTAATTATACATACATGTATTTTAGACATCTAAGAACACTGAATTAGTGATACTCCAGTCAATAGTGAAACTTTAGAAATACTGTATTAAGTGTAACACATACATTATATAAGAATCAGCAAAGAACTTCAAGAACCCAGGTGATATGAAGGACCAAAACTTCAACTAGATCTGACTGCACGTGTATGAATGTTCCAGAGTCTGCCTACATTATCCTTATGATGAATGTGAACATTTAATAGTGAAGCCTGGCAATAAACCCATGATCGCCCACACTTATCTGAATCCCTGGTTTCTTGAACTGGCCGGATTTTCAGTCACTCTGTTGTTATGTTAAAGACAGTTCCTTACTAGACACTCGAACACTGGAGATACACCCAAGCTCCTGGAGAAGATCTCAGGTACCAAGTCAAACACTTGAGGCACAAACAAACTGCCGGATAATTGATGGTGGAGGTACAACACCCATAATGTTGTCTGTAGACCAACTGGAGGATTTCATTACTTGATGACCACAGTTAGGTTCACCATCTGATGCCCACCACTGGCTTAGACATAGGTGACTTCCTTGTAGGTGGTTTTGTGGACTGCTGATTCACTGCCTGGCCTCCAAGGAGATATCATCCTGTATCAAGAAGGAACTCAGAATTAGCAGTCATCTCAGGGGTTACATGTCAAGCTCAGTTTATTAACATCCACACTAGTAATCATTCAGAGGATAGCTCTGGGGATAATGAGACAGTTTAAGTCTCTACATATCATCTCTTTTGTTCAGTCAGTAACAGTGACAGGAGATGAGTGCCAGAGTGGAGACAGATAGACTATAAACAGAGAACATCAGCTCTCCTCGCCCACCCGCACTTGTAGACACACATCCCATCTCTCTCTCTCCTAAATATATATTGTATACCCTCCCCCGTCTGTTCACCGTACACACTTTGTTGTGCTAAAATTAACCTTTGACTCAGAGCGCCAAGCTTGCTTTTGTCACAGCAACAAGCAGGCCAAAGATGACCCAGTTTACCTGTGCCTATTAGTCGATACAAATCCTGCGTTTTGTTATAGAATAATTACTTGTGGGGTTTAATATCTTTACAAATGGTGTGGGTTATGTAGAGCACAAACTATTTAGTCTGCACAGGGAAAGATTTATTGTTCGGAGCCCAATATCTGGACATCGAGAACGGCCCAACTCTGTGCGATCACACAGCTAAAACTGCCCTCTATGCAGCAGTGGCCAACTTTAAAAAGACATATTTTATTGTACTCGTAAACTATAATCAACTTACCCAAGCTTAGGAAATGTCCTAGACACCAAAGGCCGCCTCCTCAAAGCATAGATGTACGAGGCACATTTGAGAAACATCTGTTCTTCTAGGCAGTCAGGCAGAAAATGCCTGCTTCAAACTACGTTTAGCATCACTAGGAAAGAAGTTCCTTGTATTCATGAACAAGGAGTAAACCGGTTGACAAGAATTTCTAAATAAAATACCATAATTCGCCAACCTACAGTTGCAAGTTTGAAAATGAAGATATATCAAAGCAACTAGAAGGTCTAGAAATGACTATTTTACCAGATAAAGGTATAGATCAATATAAGGGACTATATACCCTTCCGGGCGGGTCTAAGTTTGAAATTTTGCTGAGCGCTAGGGATATCAAGTCCCGACTCGTCCACTGTGTATGGTGGCTGTTCAACTCATGACAATAATGCATTTGTCAACTTCTAGTGGCCTTCATGTAAGGGTGCTGGGTTCGATTCCAGCTGCGGGCCATGTGCCTTGCGTTGGTTTCGACAGTGTATCAGGGAACCGACCGTCCAGAGCAATGGCAAACTACTGGACGTAAATTTGCCTAGAAAAACCATACAACAGCCAGGTGCTGCTGGGTTTGGCTCTGCAATGGCCTGTAAAAGGATACGCAACTAACTAACGAGTGGCCTTCATGTAGTCTGTTTTCTTGAGCCTAAGGCGGTGCATAGGGCAGAGGTCACAGCTCTCCATGTCTGGTGGTTCGTGCCACCTGCTTTAGGTCTTGGATGTTTGTTAGGTCCGCGGTTGCGCCTTCCCTGGTGATGTTCAGCGTAGAGTCTATCCTGGTCTTCTCGTTTTCTTTTCTGAGTTTATCTTCATTTTTTTTTTTTTTTTCAATGTTCGTTCCTGAGGCCGTCGTTTCGTGTTTTTCGAGATCTTCCTCTTTATCTCTGGTGAACAAAATGACGATGATGATGATGTAAAGATATCGAAGGTGACGACATCGACGATATGTGTAGTCTAAAGTTAAATTGACAATAATAAAGAAACAAACAGGCACAGAATAGATAGGAAAGAAACTGGGATTTCCCGTGAGCACTTTAAACACCCCTTCGCCGAAAAAAAAAAACATGATGTATGAAAACACTTTTAACCCCCCTTCACACAAAAAAAAACATGAGTATTTCAAACACTGCAAAACAACCCTTCCCCCGTGTGCCCCTGAAAAAAACATGAGGAGTATTGAAACACTTTATAAACCACACCTTCGCTCGAAAAAAAAAAACATGATGTATTAAAACACTTTTAACACCCCTTCGCGAACAAAAAAAAAAACATGATGTATGAAAACACATTAAACACCCCTTCGCGAAAAAAAAACATGATGTATGAAAACGCTTTTAACGCCCCTTCCCAACTTCCCAAAAAATTATGTCTGAATGCAGTTTTAATGACTAACCCCCTCCCCCCCCTACCCCTTTTTTTTCCCCCCCCCCCCAAAAAAAAACCAGAATTCTTGAGTGCACTTTTATAACCCTTCCCTACCCACACCCACCCCCAAATTCAGAGAAGGGAGAGAGACGGAGAGAGTAAGACCATTTTATAACCTTCCCTTCCCCTAAATGATGTCTACGCGAGCACTTTTAACACCTCCCCCCCCCCCCCCCCCCCCCCACCCCGCCACCCCCTTTGTTTTCCCCTAACAAAAAATTTGATGTCTGAAACCACTTTTAACATTACTTCCAAATCGACATGTCTAAGATCCCTTTTAACACCCAACTCCTCCCAAACAAACAACATGATGTCTGAAAGTACTTTTAACAATCTTTCCAAACGACATGTCTGGAGAGCTTTTACCCCCCCCACTCCCCCCCCCCACACAATGTTTTCAAGTAAATATTAGAAAATTAGCCACGGTAAGGCAGATCCTAGCATTTTCATAACACACGGATATGTTCATGTATGCTCGATTCTTCTTCAATAGTTTGCAAACATAGAGTATTAAAACAGTGGACGAATGCCGTAGACCGAAAAGCACGTCATTTATAACATAACTAGCTGTGCCCTGCCACGCGTTGCTGTGGCCCGGAATGGTGAAATGGAAAAGAAAGAAAGTAGCACTCAACTAACAGTTCCACCTGTCCATAAACCCTCAACCCTCCCGGTCCTTCCCCCTACCACCTCGTCATATCATTCCTCTCCGATAGGACTAAAACAATATCACTTGGCCGAAATTGATTTAAATAGAAGATAGTTAAGAAAGGATAACTGTAAAAAACTGTTTTTAAGCTCTCTCCAGATAACAGTGTCCTTGTTCCATAACCCCCCCCCCACCCCCTTTCTACCCCCCATTAATCCAATCATCCTCGGCGAAGGATGGAAAGTCATCATCTGGACAAAATTATTGTTAAGTGACTGAGCTTTGCATCCGTACTCCACACCAGAGACAGATTGGTAGGCAATTAATGTGGTAATGAGAAGTAATGTGGCTAGGTGTAACGAGCTACCACATCACCATCCAGTACCAGGTAACTACTGCTACCACTACCACCACCACTTCAGAAACAAAATTCAAAAAACCAGTCACTACTGTCTGAGCAGTTTCGTATGTAGCCAGAGGGGAGTAGTAGGAGGCGGTAATGAAGGCCGTAATTTGAGGAAATCGATCCTCGTTCATGGTGCCGATTAAATCTTTCGACGACTGCCGCTTTCACATCTGCGTTTTCCTGTCGTGAAAAAATGCAGCTGCCCTCGTTCTTTAAAAAACTTTAGAACGTCCCGATTAGGGAACTCGGACCCTTTGTCACTTTGCAATTTCATTGGCTGCCGCTCGGTAAATATTTTACTGAACTCCTCCACTCATGCTTGTCCCATTTTTGGGGGTTTTTTTGATGGGATGCCCAACTTTTACTGAACACATCTAGAACCTCTATAACACGTAACAAAGTACGCTCAGCTTGTCGTTGTCTTTTCGTAAAGATCTCATATTTATTAATCAGCTTAAATTGTTGGTTGAGTCCACTGGTTTAATCGACGGCCTCTTAAAATGTCCCGCCGTGATAGGTTTATGTAAGTTATCTGTGTATCTTCGTGACGAGCCAATCTTTTAAATCTGTTTATTTGGGCCCCTTTTTGTGTGCCCGTTTTGGGGCCCACAGCGCCACTATACCCCCCGGGTTTTGTTTGGGAATCATAGTAATTTTTTTCCTTTTTCCCGGGGGCCCCATTGCACCACTTTGGGTAGGTTTTTTTTAAGACTTTTTTTTTTTTTGGGCTTAGTTTATATCCCCCGGGGCCCAGGGTGTCTTCGTGTCACGCCCTTCTTGACTTTTTTACCGGCGACGGTGAATGAGCCCAACGGTCCCCCGGGGTTTCTTCTTTTTTTTAGTGTTACTGGTAGGGGCGGCGACGACGGGGTTGTCTTTTGGGATTTTTAATATCACTACACCCAATAAATTGTTTTCGGTAATGTACAGACAAATCAATTTAACGTTTTTAATATCTTTTGGGATAAGTCGGGCTTTGTCCCGGCGACAGCTCTTAATTTTCCAGGACATGTTGCCATTTTATCCAAATAAACGTAGGCTATCATTGACTGTATCGGGGGGGTTAGTATTTTTTTTTAAAACACAGAGTCCATCTACGGGGGTCGATTATATCTTTTTCGGGGGGAAATTTTAAAAAACCCAAGATCCCTTTTCCCACATTTAGTTTTGGGGGTAATAACCCCCCGGGAAAAAACCCACCGTGTTGAAAAATTTCTTTTTCGCTTTTTGATGGAAATTTTTTTTTTTGGTTTACGCTCGGGAGGTTTTTTTTGTAACAACAAAAAACGTCTCTCTGGCCCGGGGTGTCAAGTGACATTAACCTTTTTACGTTGTGAAACCCTTTCAAAAAGGGTGTCTGAAAACGGCTCCGTCGGGCGGTTTTTATAATGTCTTTGGCTTTTGGGGTTTCCCGCCTCGCAAAAAAAACGCAGCATTTTGGGCCGTGTCGCTTTAGTTTTTTCAGACTTTTAATTTGGGTACGTACCCCAATCTTTTCCCCGTGGGGGAAATTTTTCGCTGCGTAGTCGGGAGCTGGTCTGGGGTTTTTGTCGGGGGCCCGAACAGCAAATAACCGGGGGAAATTTTGGGCCGCCCGGTCTTTAAAAACTTTTTTGGGCGAGGGGAAAAGCGGCCCGGGTACATCTGTTTTTGGGCCCAAATTGTTTATCTGTGAACCGTCACGAGGGGTTTTTTAAAACTATCAGGGAAATGCGGTTTTAAACTGATTTGGGTTTTTGTTTTTTTATTTCCAAAAAAATTTTGTTTCAATATAAAAACGTGATGTTGCGATATGACTGCCCTTTTGTAAAAAGTTTAGTGGGTTCGTCGTCCCTCTTAGACATCAAATCGTCTATGCCCCTAGCGTCCCTACTCCCTGCATTGGGTTCCCTATCCGGAAGGCCTTCCTTAAAGGGGACGCCCCCCATTTTTCGTATGGGGGGTTTCCATTCCCCTAGCACCAAATAATCTCCTCCGGAAACCGGGGGCGACCATAGCGTTCAGATGGGTTTTTAAAACTTCCGCCCCAAAAAAACGGTTTTTAAAACCCCTACTGGTGGGGCCGGCTATCAGAGATAAAAAACGGGTGCCTCCACCGCATGTCTAAACTTATAATATATTTCTGTTTCCAAACAGCCCAAATTTTATCGATTTTAAAAACTATTCTAAAAAATGCTTTAAAGGTTTCTAAAAAAAGAAAAAGTTTACATCGACGATGATGACATGGGCCCAATCCAAAATTTTTTTTCCCCACCATCAAAACCCCCTTTCCCAGGTTTTTTTTATCTATCCCCCAAAACGAACCCGCGGGGGTGCGTGGGGTAAAGGGGGTGGCGGGCGACCCCGTTGGCGACACCAAATGACGAGTTTTCCTAAACCGACCTTTCTCCGCAGAATTACCAATGAATCCAAATGACCCAAACAAACCTTCCCTACTTATTTATAAATTTTGACAGTTGCCAAATATGCCCCTTCTCTTTGGGCCCCCCCCCAAATAATTTCCAACAACCCCCCCCTTTTTTGTGTATGTCCTCGTTTTTTACTACCCGTTTTAAACCCCTCCCTGAGCGATCGGAAACCTTTGCTCCCATGGCACAGGATGATTTTATGGTGCCCGGGGCCCCCCTTTTTTATATTCCCCCGGGCATCCCAAAACCCCCTTTTTTAAGTTTTCTTTAAACCCTTAAACCTAAAAAGGCTACCCCCTGCCAAACCTAAAAGTCTTGTTCATATCCCTTTAAATTGTTTTAAAATATAAAAATCCCCCGCCCAACCCAAAAATCCTAAATTTTTTTCATTCAGAAACCCCTAAGCCCCCCGCACACTCTTTTTAGTCGCCCTGCCCCCGGGTTCCCCCGCCCCACCCGGCCCGTTTTATATAACGGGCCCCCTGTTTACCCGCAGTTATGAAAAAATAATAATGCGCCCCGCAAAAATTCGGGTTTTTTGGGCCCGAACAAAAACACTAAAGGGAAAAATCCTAAATCGCTCCGCCTAAAAATACACACAAACCAAACCCAAAGTTTCACCCCTTGCTATGGGGGAAAAAAATATTTGATTTATGCACCATATTTTCATTCCCCCCCCCCGGGAAAAACCAAAACCAAATTGTAATGTCATCAGCCCCCCCGATCGATATTTATAAGGATAAAAAAGGGTGGCTGCCCGATGGGTATTTACTAAGGGTAAAAAACAGAGACACGAACAGACCAATCACTTTTGGCCCGGGCCTCTTTTACTAAGGAAAAGAGGGGTTGATTTCCCCAAAAACGGCCTCAAATTTCCGGGCCCTTTTACTATGGGGGGGTTTGCGCTGCAGATGTCGCCCCCCGGGCTGTTTTTGTTTTAAATTTACTCCCAAAAAAGAAAAAAAAAGCACAGTAAAGTCCGTTCTATACTCACAAATGGGGGGGGGGGGGGGGGGGAAAACCCCCCCGCCACATCCCTCTCCAAAGGTACGAATGTTAAATGACCTTGGCTCCGTGTCCACCCAAAAAAAGGACTGAAGCAGTCTTATTTAACAGCATCTGTCATCTAAAAATTTTATTACGGTGAAGCGTCTGGGAGGAAAATGGGATTTTACTGAAATCGGATGTTTTGGGCGAAAGGTGCAGATATGCAGCCTAGATGTAAATCACAACACAACATGTCAAAATTTCCCCTTGGGGGGAAAAAAAAAATTTGTACCTATGGGTAATTGAACACCGGTCAACCACGTGAAGGGCGGAATACTAAAAAATAACTACCTAAGACTGAAAAGATTGGGTCCGATATCCAGCCTAGCTGTAAACCACAACACAACGTTCCAACCGCCTCTCAAAGGCGAACGAAGATTACCCGTGACATAACCAACATTTTCGTCGACGCTATCGCATGCACCTTTCACCCCCCAAATCGACGCAAAGAAACTGATATCGGCAGCCTAGCTGTAAACCACAACAAAACGTGCCAGGCCGCTTAGTTAAAGGCCAAAAAAAAACAAAATTTCCCCTGCGGGGCAATGATCATCAGTTACCACCACATAACCGCAAAATCACACTACGCTAACCAAGGACTCTAGCTCTGCCCAATTAATATCTTCTCTCCGAATGATTGAAACATATTATTGGCGACATTGTTAAATAGAACTAGTTGACGCATGAGAACTGTAAATCTGATTTTAAGCTCTATCAGTTAACAATGTTTTGACTCACTCCCCCCCCCCCCCCCCTTTTCCCATGTGACAATCCATATTATCGTCTACTAATTTATGGGTCCTTCATTGCCTAACGAAATATTGTTGTTTAAATTGAGCTTCGGCATCCGTGTCCACCCAGACAAAAAATGGGTATGCGTTAATCTGTAACTGGAGGGTAATGGTGGCCTGTGTAACAGCTACCACATAACCCATCGAGTACCAGTAGTACTGATACCACTAACCATCACCACCGTAACAACAACAAAAAACACAAATCAGGTAACTACTGTCTGTAATACGAGGTCGTTGTAGCCAGAGGAGTTAGGCACCGCATGGCGGTACACCACGGACTGGTTTGCGTTAAGTGTGTCCCCGACATCAAAACTTCATCACCTACCAACGTGATGGAGACCCACAAATAAACTTTCCGTGATATAAAAAAAAGTACACTATACTCGACAAATAGCGGAAATAAAAAACACGCACGTCGTCATCTCTCCCTTTACCGAAGTTACGCTGTTTAATTAACCTTGGCATCCGTGTCGACCCAAACCACAAACCTGGACTGTAAGCCTTATGAGTTAACACTTTTTGTCATTAACGAATGTTCGGGGGAAGGGGGAGGGGGTGGCTAAAGTAGACTGTACGTAAAATCGGATGTCTTCAGGCGGTAAGGCGTCAGATGTCGCAACTTAGCTTTAACACCACAAAACAACGTGGACAATCGCCCCTTTGGGTAAAAAGAAAAAATTCGTACGCGCAGCGAGGAAGCGCACACCCGTTATACACGTGAAGGGCGAACTACTTACAACTCTACTACCGAAGGACTGAAAGACATTTAGGTCAGAGTCAGATATCCGCAGCCATAGCTGTAAACTACAACACTTTCGTGCCAACCGCGCCCTCTCAAGGGCGAACGGAATATTACCAGTGACATGAAACAGTGAGCATCACGTCGCCGCTATCTGCAGGCTAGCTGTAATCCCAAAAATTCGAACGGAAAAAAGCGTAGATACTGCAGCCTAGCTATAACCACAACACAACGTGGAACTATACCCATTAGGGCCCCCCCCCCCTTTTCCCCACAAAACAAATCACCCATCGGGTGATGTGGCTGAATAAACACATTTGTTTTTTTATTTAGCTCAATATTATAACTCATTAATAAACTGAACCCCTATCACCCGAGTAAAGAAAGCGAAATGCTTACAACAATACCTACG
>CAJHNH020003899.1:0-35000 GCA_905116865.2 Candidula unifasciata
GGCGGCGATGCAAAGTTGACAGATCATATATGAAGGTTGCCTCTTTAGATTCGATGATTTGCTTCATAGATGGCACATTTTTCTAGGCCGTCATAAAATCAGTCTCATTACTTAATTGTCGGACCTTGTAGATTTCAGTTGTGCAGTTTCGTTTATTTTATGATATCGGTGGCTTCTCTTTCATCCCTGAGTGCCTATCAATAAATGTTTCTCCTGTAAAATTGTTGAGTGAATCCTTGACTTGTCGTTGGCGTCATTCCGTCGTTCCAGACGTTACTATTCCTTTATGTTTACTGAGGTATGGGAATCAAAGTCCATGGCAATAATAATAAAGGCCTGGGGTGAAATTCCTTCTCTCTATAGCCACAAAGCCTGGGAAGTACTGTAGAGACCGTGTGTTGCCCATGCAGTTTGATCCTTTTTTCGGGCCGCGTTGGGG
The DNA here is from genome assembly GCA_905116865.2 of Candidula unifasciata. Taxonomy (NCBI): domain Eukaryota; kingdom Metazoa; phylum Mollusca; class Gastropoda; order Stylommatophora; family Geomitridae; genus Candidula; species Candidula unifasciata. The sequence goes on from CAJHNH020003899.1 coordinate 440, forward strand.
GAAAAAAAATTACACCACAACATCTAGAACAACGGATCTGTCAGCTCAGAACAGCAGCATGGGTCTATCTGCCAGTCATAGACTCTTGTGAGCTCCATAATATCGTTTTACCTAGAAAGATCCTTGTATTTGTGCTTTGGGAAGATGGGTTTGAAATGTTATGTATATGGTTCCAGAGGGGCCTGAAAGCTGCCTACAGTGAGAAAACTGTGAGAATGGTTTTTTCCAGGTTGTCCACAACTTCCAATATTGTTTAATGTGCAGCAATGATGGTGATTTTTTCCTTTAAATTTACACGATCTAACCAAGCCCTCGCTTTTGCCGATGGCATGTTGCTACTGTTGCTTCTTTCTCCTCTTCTTCTTCTGCTTCTTCTTTTTTTCTTCCTCTTCTTCTTCGTTATCAATTATCCCCGTGGTGCAACCCCCCTTCCTCACCCCTTACCCCCGACAACTCGCAGCTTACCTCATGTCCTCCCTATCTTTTTCATTTAACTCTCATATTGTCTTACCCATGAGTATGCATCCCCCCTTCCCCCACCCTCTGTTTCTGTCTTTTTTTTTTTTTTTTTTTTTTTTAAACACTTAATTTTAACAGATTATATGCGACAACGTTAACAAAATTTTTTCTGAGTTGTGTACTTGCGCTTACTGGAATGAGAATGATGTTATCTTTTGTCCTAGCCTTCATTTCAGATACAAATGAAAAGCCGCTAGATTGACTATGTTTGCTCTCTCAAAGCTACAAAACATAAGAAGAAAGAAAATATCAGCAGGGTTCCTAAACCTTACACATTAGAAGCATAAATTATCAACGATTTTGCCATGAAAAAGTGTACACACACATAGACACGCACGCACACACACACACACACACGCACACACACACACACACAGAGACACACACACTGGTTGGATCAGGCCCAAGTTTATAATTTCCCTGCATTGTACTTTGCACGAAGTGGCTCAAAATGAAGACCTTAAAAAAAAAACGTATCACGTTTATATGCCGTCACCACGGCGTTCAATGCGAGACCTCCAGATACAATAAAATGCTTTGATTTCCGTAGTAACTAACATTCTCTTGGATGCATCTGTACCTACTCATGCACCAACTGTTGTACCTCTTATTTGGACCGAAAAGTCTTACCTCTTACTGACTCTTTGAGTTTCCAAAACAAGTGGAAATCACTTGGGGTTAGGTCTAGCGAGTGGAGGTCTTCGTTGATTTTAACCATTGCGCAGGCAGTATGGGGTCGAGCATTGCCATGTTGGAAAAGAACACCTTTACTCAGACGTCCAAGTCGACTGGATTCATTTGCAGGTCGAAGATGACCCCCTTTGGTTTCGTTGAGGAGAGATGAAGCCATTCTTTGCTCGCTTTCTTAGTTTCATGCTCGTGGTAGTGAACCCAGGTTTAATCTTCACTAACAGTTCTTGAAAGGAAACCATGCATTCCAGTACTGGATCTGCATTCGCTGATGAATTTTGTATAGGCTTCACACCTTGACACACAAAAACGGATATAAAAAAGCCTTTCCTCTTTGGGAAGTGTCAAAAGTTGGATGGTCATCTTCAAACTGTCATTATGACTTGGTCGTGTTCGTCTGTACGCTGATGTCACGTGCTTAACACTTTTGACATTCTTAACAATATTCACAGCTTGCAAGACAATGGTATGGTGGTTATAATTTATATCAAACTTCTAAGCTTTTCCTTTGAGCCCCTTGATTTTTTTATTGTCAGACTCCTTAAACGCACTGCCCAGGTGGTCACTTAAAGATTACACATTTGAGTCTTCTTCTTCTTCTTCATTTTCTTCTTCTTCTTCATCTTCTTTTTTCTTCTTCTTCTTCTTCTTCTTTTTCTTCTTCTTCTTCTTTTTCTTCTTCTTCTTCTTTTTCTTTTTCTTCTTCATCTTCTTCTTCTTCTTCTTCTTCTTCTTCTTCTTCTTCTTCTTCTTCTTCTTCTTCTTCTTCTTCTTCTTCTTCTTCTTCTTCTTCTTCTTCTTCTTCTTCTTCTTCTTCTTCTTCTTTTCCTTCTTCTTCTTCCTCTTCTTTTTTTCTTCTTCTTCTTCTTCTTCTTCTTCTTCTTCTTCTTCTTCTTCTTCTTCTTCTTCTTCTTCTTCTTCTTCTTCTTCTTCTTCTTCTTCTTTTTCTTCTTCTTCTTCTTCTTCATCTTCTTCTTCTTCTCCTGATTCTTCTTCTTCTTCTTCTTCTTCTTCTTCTTCTTCTTCTTCTTCTTCTTCTTCTTCTTCTTCTTCTTCTTCTTCTTCTTCTTTGTGACGTGACGCGGTGGATTAAATGTTTATAATGTTGAGTAGGGATTTTCCTTTCAACACATTCCCTCCACCAGATTAACCGAACTAAAATTCGAGCTATGTTGCTCTCAGATAAAGTCCTGGATACCCAAGAAAACAGCCAAATTGGCTCGTTAAGTACATTAACATTAGCTGAACTTGGTACCCACAAGAGAAGGAAAGGAATTTTAGATGTCTATAGCATTATCCTTAATGAATTATTAGACAGGGCAAATGATTCCTCCGTCATCTACCTTCTCCCGGTGTTATTATGAAAAATTAAAGAATTATTATCATATTAATTGAGCCCCCACCAAATGGTATTCTATCTTAACAGTTTAATTAAACATGTAAGAACAGACACATTTGGAATTTAACAAACTATGTAGTTTAAAACTTGACATACAGCTTTATTTACTAACAATTAGTTTATATGAACTTTCCAGTTTGTTGATTTACACAAACAGTGACTGGCTACAGTTATAATAATGATAGTGGTAGGCTTCAACGAGAAAACAGCTCCGGGGTTTAGAGTGGTATGATGATGGTAATATGTTAACGTAAAGGGGTTAACTTAACTTATAAGCCTCTGACAGCCGTGAGGAACTGTCAAGCTTGTCCAACTCTTCCTTGCCTGTTTTCTGCCTGTTTCAGCTTATTCTCCACTTCATCCCCCACCTCGGTCTCCATATCGTTCCCACCTCGTTCCCAGCTGGCCGAGTCTAACACAATGTAGTCTACTTCATGGACTGATCCTCACATGGGCGCTGTAATCATGGAAACAAAACACATACGTGTAGTATCTTGACTTACACTAAGAATACATGTAATAATTAATATAACATATAATAATAAAATATATCCCATCACTCTTCATATTCCACATCCTCTCCAGTCTAGTCTGAAGGTCTTTTGTCTTACATGGGCGTCACATATCCTGCCTTCCCTCCAATGCTATGTCATGATAGTTGACTTTCTAAGTCTGTTGTCCGTCATCACTCAGACTTCCAACTGGCTGACATTGATATTACATGACCACGTGGAGCAGGTTATGTGCTGAAAACTCCCACCATGTTATATGTGCATGATGTCTGGAATATTGTCTTTCCAGTGAGCACATGGTGAGCTATTAAAACTCTGCACATATGGGCATGATTTCCCACAGTCCAAGCACATGTTTTGGGTTGACCATGAAACAATATAATTACATTTCATTATAGCAAATGTCATTGTTTACATCTTATTTTATACACATGAAAACATGCACTGAAAAACATGTGACACAAACATACAAGAAATAGGAATAGTTTAGCAGTTCCCTAACTGAGATACTGAATACTCACAAAGAACTATTTCAAGCAGAATGTGCAGACAAATTAGGAAAAGGTAGTATAGACTAAGCTTAACTCCCTAACCTATGTATACAAGATTAAAATTAATATTTTACCTGGGAACTTTCCTCAATCGCCAAACCAGAATCCGACCGTAAAATTTACCTTTTAGGTCGACCTGTGTTTGTTGCTTGCCAGCTGCGATGTGTCGGGAATTCCAAAGGTTCGGAGTATACTATCTATTGTCCAAATTAAACTCCTCCCTTTACTAGGTTCTACCCAACCCTCAAGACGATGACTTAAACCACGCCTCTGAAGTACCTAACAGATCAAATTAGCTAACAAGTGGCCTGTCAGTCAATTCTGGACTGACATCCCTAGAGCAAACAGTCTTAAGTGACCCAATCTAGTTTACAACGAATCTAACTAGCCGGTGTGAAAAGATGGTCAGTGAAGCCATTGTGTTTCCTACTTGACCAAGATCAAACATTCCTAATTGGCAAACACCTGTTCTTCGGAGAATTACACTGACGTGCGAACTCCAGCCTCTGGTCGCCACAAACTCTACTAGTCCACTCTCAGTTCCTCTGATCTAGTCTCATCAAAAGTCTGTTCAAAGCAGTCTGGTCAGGAGATAACATTTATGACATGGGCATGTGAAAGGAAATTCTCTAGCCCCGGTGTAATTGCGTAACATTACCCAAGACTCAGTCGCTTTGTCTGGACTAAGGACTGGAAACATTTAAATCAGTTTGTTTTAAAGTAATATCAATAACCAGAAGAACTTATTACGAGTACTAACTTCTGGAACCACTGAGATCGTTTCCTGACATTCTTCTTCTTCTTCTTCATCTTCTTTTTCTTCATCTTCTTCTTCTTTTTCTTTTTTTTCTTCTTCTTCTTTTCCTGATTCTTCTTCTTCTTCTTCTTCTTCTTCTTCTTCTTCTTCTTCTTCTTCTTCTTCTTCTTCTTCTTCTTCTTCTTCTTCTTCTTCTTCTTCTTCTTCTTCTTCTTCTTCTTCTTCTTCTTCTTCTTCTTCTTCTTCTTCTTCTTCTTCTTCTTCTTCTTCTTCTTCTTCTTCTTCTTCTTCTTCTTCTTCTTCTTCTTCTTCTTCTTCTTCTTCTTCTTCTTCTTCTTCTTCTTTTTCTTCTTCTTCTTCCTTGTTCTTGTTCTTATTTTTCTTCGTTCTTCACCGTTCACCCTTCAAAGAGCTTGTTGTGATGGGGTTTAAAGCTGGGCTGCGATATCGACACCTTGCGGCCATAAACATCTGATTTCAGCAAATGCTGAACCAGTCGCCTTGTACAGCTTGCTTGTAAAGCAGCAGTCTTTTCTTCGAAAAATGGGATCCCCGTACCCACACAGGGAATCACTAATAGGAAAAATGTGTCAGTTTGTGTTTAGAATTGAGTTCACGTCCTGACAGAGCAGGACTTCTTTCATAAGGGACCTTGGTCCCCAAGTCGACCCAGCCTTGAGTGGGTACCAGATGTAGCCCTGGGAAGTAAAGGTGGGCGGTGTGTTGCTGTCCACAACACCCACAAAGTGCCGATTGGTCTATAAAAACAAGGTCTAGCCCTATATTCCCAATAAAGTCGTGAAAAAGAGGCCTTTACTTTTACTTTGTGTGTTCAGAATTAGTGGTTGCAAATTTGCTTCTGATCTTTCAAGGACTGAGAATCGAATAAATGAATTTCTTTGATAAGCATGCAAAATATCAGGCACGCTTTAATTATCTAGACAATTAAAAATAGTAAAGAGTATAGGCCTTGCAGTAACCACACCTGGCAAATTACAGTACACACGCTCACACAAGCGCGCAAGCACACAACAGACACACACACACAAATAGCAGTTGTGAAATACACTACTCTGTATATGCTTTTATATCATCACTGATTCTATGTTCTGCATTCAAAGCCTCCTAATAAAGGAAATAAGATTTCTTTTTCTTCTTTTTTTTTTTGTCGTTTCACTGCTACTAGGTCGTTGTAGTTCTATGTCTATATTTATGCCCGGCTCTCTAGCGTAGTTGGTTAAACCTGACTTTCACGGCGGCCGGGTGATGAACTCCTTGTGGTCTGGGTTCACTCCCGGGGGTAGGCAGAAAAGCCACATTTCTCCCAGATTAACTGTACTTATAATGGAATCAAGGCTGAAGGGTTGCGATATCCATTGTACCGAGCCAAAGGGGTTTACAACTCATGGTTTCTGGATACTTTAAAAAGATCTATATTTATCTAAGTGCATAAATGCTGGGCTTGTTCTTTCTGATTTCAGATAAACCGTTTATCCATTCCTTTCCTAGTCTTTCTCTCGCCTTCCTTCTCAAAAATCTTGTCTAGTCTTGCTGCATTCTCACTAGAGGGCCGAGTCATTTTATTCTTTGCTTGTCGTTATAATTCAGACGCGGTCTTATTATAACTTTCTCTCTAATGTTGGTATAGGTAACCTGGTCCCTTCAACCGCTACTACTCAAGAAAGAATGAACTATAGGATGAATATGGGAAAGGAGATTAGTCTACAAATATGAGCAAGAAAGACTCAAAGTTATTTACAAACTCCCGATCGTCAGTCTTTACTCCCGGGATTAGTAGTCTGTTATATTCAGTTGGCTCATTCATTACACTGGGTAAAAAGCCGAGTGGGTTCAAGTCTTGACCAGCCGCGCAGTTGTTGAACCACCATCCTGCGCCGTGCAGGGCAGCACAGCTGTTGATGTCGTTGTCCTGGTGAAGAAAACCAGCATATCTTTATCTGTCTGTCTGTCTGTCTGTCTGTCTGTCTGTCTGTCTGTCTGTCTGTCTGTCTGTCTGTCTGTCTGTCTGCTCGTTTACTTCCGACATGGGCAATCAGTTCTGTTCGTGAGTCAGTTTCTTTCCAGATATCTATCGCCATTACTCTTTTTTTATCTGTCCAGGAAACAATGGTGAAAGATTATCAGCATACTTTTTTTCTACAACAATCTTTGGACTGATAGCGAAAGGATGAATTATTGCTGCACTTGTATTATCAAAAGAAGAAGGCAATATATTAGTAGTAACAAGGAGTTTACAGCGCACAGTTTTTTTAAACAAGGAGTTTACAACGGACAATAAGTAGAATATAAAAGTCAATAAGTAGGTCACGGTTTATGGGTACTTATAAGGTTATATGAGGAAATATAAGTAGGACCGACAGTGAAAGAGGTGGCAAGTTAACCGACAGTGAAAGAGGGGGCAAGGTGACCGATTGGGAAAGAGGGTGCAAGTTGACCGACAGTGAAAGAGGTGGCAAGTTGACCGATTGTGAAAGAGGTGACAATTTTACCGACAGTGAAAGAGGTGGCAAGTTGACCGACAGTGAAAGAGGTGGCAAGTTAACCGACAGTGAAAGAGGTCGCAAGTTAACCGACAGTGAAAGAGGTGGCAAGTTGACCGACAGTGAAAGAGGTGGCAAGTTAACCGACAGTGAAAGAGGTGGCAAGTTGACCGACAGTGAAAGAGGTGCCAAGTTTACCTGTTGGGAAAAAGGTGGCAAGTTGACCGACAGTGAAAAAGGTGGCAAGTTAACCCACAGTGAAAGAGGTGGCAAGTTGACCGACAGTGAAAGAGGTGGCAAGTTGACCGACAGTGAAAGAGGTGCCAAGTTTACCTGTTGGGAAAAAGGTGCAAGTTGACCGACAGTGAAAAAGGTGGCAAGCTGACCGAGAGCAAAAAAGGTAGCAAGTTGACCGACAGTGAAAAAAGTGGCAAGTTGACCGATTGTGAAAGAGGTGTCAAGTTGACCGACAGGGAAAAGGGTGGCAAGCTGACCGACAGTGACAGAGGTGGCAAGTTGACCGACAGTGACAGAGATGACAAGGGTCTGACAGTGAAAGAACTGACAAGGTTTCCGATCGAGAAAGAGTTGAAACATTGTCCTGCAGTGAAAGAGTTGACAGTGTGTCGTATGTTTGTACGTTGTGGTTTTTATGTATACATTTATGTGTTTTTCATGAAACATTCAACAGCCACTCCTTCCCGTCAAACAACTAACAACTAATACCCTGTCCAGTTAACTCATTTCCTTAAGTCTAAGTTATAATTGTAACCATACAACCTATACATCATACAGATATTTCCTTTTATAATCATTCATATCCTATAGACATTTCCTTACATAACCTACTGCCAATGTCACAAGGAGAGACAGAGTTCGAAACGAGAACATTAGATCAATTGTAGGAACCACACCATGCCTGCAATACATAAAGAAGCAACAAATCGAGTGGTTTGGCCACTTGATGCGAATGCAAACCGACCAACTGCCTCTACGAGCATACAACGAACAACACTACTGCCCCTAGAGCAAGAGGCAGACCGAGAGTACGATGGATAGACAATATATCAGAGATCCTGAGGCAACACGGACTAACAACAACACATGCAACACACCTGGCCCAGGATAGAAAACTGCGACTCCCCACTACGCTGTGAGGCAATTGTGGACAAGACAAGACAAGACAAGACCCTCGGCATCCGACAAATATTTCGGTATATAACTTGATCAGTGTTATATTATATAACCCTTGACCTACTTATCGATTTTTATATTTTACCAAATAACCTATACATTCTACACATATTTTCCTATGTAATCCTATACATCCTATTCATATTTTCCTACGCAATCCTATACATCCTACTTATATTTCCTTACACAGTCTTATAAGTGTAGCACCATGTACCCCTTGACCTTCTTATCAATGTTTTCATTTCCTTTAACCTATACATCCAGTAGGCCTCCACTCGCAATCTCTATTACTGGCTTATATAGCCCTATACATTATAAATAAACTTCCTTATATAACCCTAAAAGTGTAGCATTTCATAACCCTTGACCTGCCTATCGCTTTGTTTTTCAAAATATTGTTCTTTTTACTAGGGCTGTACCGAATATTCGCTTCGTATTCGCTTCGGGGCCGAATAGTGGACCTAATAACTATTCGGTATTCGGCCGAATATTTGCGGTCGGGCCGAATACGCATAGTGGTTACCTTACACCCGTTTCTGAACTGGTGGAAACTAAACATATAAAGATTTCCCACCTTGGTTCATACTGTCAAGCGTTATCTTTGAGCTAATGGCGCTTTCGTGGATTAACTTAGCTGTCAGTGACAATTTACAAGTTTAGTTACTTGTTATAAAACTAAGAATACTTTCATTCCTAGGTATTAGTTACCACAGACTGACTGACAGTAGGATACAAAACATGAAATGTTTTTAAATGTTTACTATTCTGTACCACATTTTGTGAAGTAAAATTTCAGCGAACATTTGACATTATGGTTGGTTTTTTTTTTTTTTTTAGATCTATTTTAAACACGGAACTGGAAGAATGGGTCTCAGTTTGAATAGTAGGAAGACAGAAGTAATGGGGTATCAAAGAAAATAACTATTCTTAAATGTGTAATAAAGGTCTTTTGTTTTGTTTTGGGACAAGTATAGAAATCTAAAAATCAGGGCACATGGATAACATCAGATAGAAGTTGCATTACTGAACTAAGAAACAGAATATGACAGGAAAAAACTGCATTTCATAAAATGAAGAACATCTTATGCAATATATCTTTGTCGTTGAAGGTTAGGAAAAGAATTCTTGCTTGCTACATACATCCAGTTTTAACTATAAATAAATGTTTGTGTATTCTAGACAAGGCAATAAGGTCTACTGTGTTCGTAAATTGTTGCTGTGATTGTTATTCGACATTTGCTTCGTTAATATAAATTTATGTAACCTATGGTGCCATTTCAATGGGTTGAAATGAATTCTGTCCGTATTCCATAGTCGTGGATTTCAAGCTGTACGATAGACATGGGGGTGCCTAGTTGACCATGTATCTTAGTGCACTTGTATTCATGGCGAGGCGCAGAAGCCGTCTGGAGGTGACAGGTTCAATTCCCGGCACGGTAACTATAGCTTTAGATTTTTATGTTGTCTAGTGTGTTCTTCTATCTTTCTACTTCTTTCTATGAGTGCTGTTCACAATACTTTCTGTTACTTGATTAATCCAGTTTTAACATATGGCTGTAAGTCCTGGACAATCGGTAGGGAGGCCAAACAATTTCTTGAGGCCTCAGAGATGTGGTTTTACAGAACAATGCTTAAAATACCTTGGCCAGCCATTTAAAAAAAAGCAACCAAGAGGTTTTAATAGAGGCGGGAGATAACTGTTCACAGACATCAGAAAGAGACAGTCATCATTTTTCGACCATGTTATAAGATTAGGGAAAATGGAATCTGTGGTGACCACTGGAAAGATATGTGAAAGGAGGGATAGAGGAAGACAACGAGAGAAGATTATTGACAGTTTTGTTGCATGGCATGGAGGTGTGTCAGCACACGAACTAAAACATGCTGCAGGAGATCGCACATTGTGACGAGGCATAATCGCCCATGCCAGTCGGCAAAGCACCTGATGATGATGATACACTATTCGTATTCGTATTCGGCCGAATAGTTGGTCCAGCTATTCGTATTCGGCTGAATAGTTAAAATCACTACTCGGTACAGCCCTACTTTTTACACTTTTCCCCTATTTAATCTGTAAATTCGACGAATATTTCCTTGTGTGATAGGCTGGAGAACGCCAAAGACTGCCGTTTATTAATTTAATTATTAATATAAACCTATGAGTGTGGCACTGAATACCCCTCTTATATATTTTTTTATATTGAAATATGTGAAACGTTAAAAAAAAAAGGTAAAGTCGGGAAATGTGAACCAGCGTCATTGCACACGGATATAAACCACAAGCGCTCTACCATCAGTACGGACAGCTGATAAGAAACTGCCCGTCTGTGTCGCCGTCCGCACGTAACTCCGTAGTTACAGCGACGTTCCTCCATTGACCTCGGAGTGCCAGCTCTGGTACCCATTTCCTAGAGGCCGGGTACACCCCGGAACCGCCTGGGTTCGAACACCGGCTATGGGCTGCAGCGAGTCGCAGCTGGATTTGAAAGCGAGTCTTTTATCGACTGCGCTAACGTGGCCTCTATTGCATTATGTAACAAACACATCACAGATATACTTTCTGGGATAATTTTACGTATCCTACGGATATTTGTTAATAATACCCTATCAGTGTAACATAATTTACCCCTTTATCTACTTCTCCATTTCTTCAAATTTCGCTCCATACGCCTGGCATCCGAACGCTATCCGGGTCTTCTTCTGCCTTTCTATCCCCCAATGGAGCATATGCCCTCAACCAACTCACGCCAAGTCGTTCTATCCTTCGCCATTACATGGAGCTCTCCCCATGTCCTCCCAATCTTTCTAACCTCATTCTCCAGCTCTCTTCTCCATGTGTTTTTTGGCCTTCCTTTATTCCTATGCCCCTGTGGGTTCCAATGCAAAGACATTCTAGTTATGCTGTTCTCCTGTTTTCTCAGTGTGTGCCCTATCCAACGCCAGCGTCTTTTCCTCACCTCCTGATCCACTGGAGCCTGTTTAGTTCTCTCCCAAAGCTCTACATTAGTTATTCTATCGTACCATTTTATTCCCTCTATTCTGCGCAGGCACCAGTTAATGAATGTCTGTAATTTATTAGTAATTGCCTTCGTTGTTCTCCATGTTTCCGCCCCATACAATAGTACTGATTTGACATTAGAATTAAAAATTTTTAGTTTAGTATTTCTTTTAATTTCTTTTGACCTCCACAAATTCCCTAGTGCTATGAAAGCCCCTCTTGCCTTTTGTATTCTTATTTTAATATCTCTATCAGTTCCTCCATTTTTATCTACATTACTGCCCAAATAGGTGTACGACTCCACGTCTTGGAGTGGGGTGCCATTTAGAGAAACCACATTACTATTTGCCTGATTTATTCTCATTATCTTTGTCTTTCCTTTATGGATTTTCAGACCAAGCTGCTGTGATCTCGCATTAAGTATATTTAATTTATCTTGTATCTGATTCCGTGAATGGGACAGAAGGGCAATATCATCAGCGAAGTCCAGATCATCAAGCTGTTTTGTAGGGGTCCACTGAATTCCATTCTTGGTGTTAGCAGTTACTGTTTTCATAGTCCAGTCTATAGCCAGTAAAAATAGGAGAGGCGACAAAAGACATCCCTGTCGCACACCTGTTTTTATTTCAAATGCATCTGTTAGCTTTCCCTCATGAAGAACTCGACATTTCATGTCTTTATATGTTGCCTTTACTAAGTTGATAATTTTCTGTGGGATTCCATAGTGCCCCATCAATTTCCAGAGAGATTCCCTATCAATGCTGTCAAATGCTTTTTCATAGTCTATAAATCCAATGTAAAGTGGTGAGTTCAGTTCAATGTTTTGCTCTATTATAATACGTAATGTGGCTATCTGATCAGTACAGGATCTGTTGGACCGAAAACCTGCCTGCTCATCTCTTAGCATTTTATCAATAGCATCTTTTAATCTTTCCAAAATAATTCTACTTAATATTTTTCCAGGAACTGACAGCAACATAATTCCTCTATAGTTTTCACACTCCTGTAGATCACCTTTTTTGGGCAGTTTCACAAGATATCCTTCTCTCCAGTCTGCTGGTATTTCTTCGGTCTCCCACTTTACTGAATAATCTATGTAGCAATTCTGTTGATGTGTTTATGTTGGTCCTGATGGCTTCAGCTGGGATACCATCTGGGCCTGCCGCCTTTCCTTCCTTAAGAAGCTTTATAGCTTTTCTAATCTCCTCTTTGGGTGGTATCTCACAGTTGATATTCAGTTCCATTTCTAAAGGCTGGATATCTGGGGGAACCTCTGGGCCTGGTCTATTTAGAAGCATTTCAAAATATTCAACCCATCTGTCCATTTGATCCTTAGTGTTAGTAAGTACCTTTCCTTGACTATTTTTGATTGATCCAGTTGGCTGACTATATTTACCTACTAATTTTCTTGTGTTACTGTAAAGTTCTCTGAGGTTTCCTTTTGCTGCTGCTGTCTCCGCTTCTTGTGCTAGATCATTTAGATATTTCACTTTATCTGCCCTTATATGCCTCCTAACTTCCTTGTTGGCTTCTGTGTAATTCTCCTGAGCTCTAGCTTTAGCAGCTCTAGTTTTGCTATTGTTTAATTCTGCCTTTTTACTTTTCCTATCTTCAATCAGTTTAATGGTTTCTGGTGTTATCCATGCTTTATGTTTCCTTTCTTTCTTGCCAAGAACTTCTACGCAAGATTCATTCCAGATTCCTTTGATCTGATCCCAGCAGACTTCTGTGTTGACATCTTTCAGCTAACTGCTGCAACACCTGGTACTTTATTAGAGACCGTAACTGAGAACTGTTTCCTTAATTTCTTTATCTCTGAGAAAGCCTACATTATATTGGTTTCTATGATTATAAGATGTTATATATCTTTTTAGTTTCAACTTGATTTTACTTATCACCAGGAAATGGTCAGTAAATACATCGGCACCTCTGAAAGCCCTAACATCGTAAAGGGATGATCTAAACTTTTTGTTAATACAAATGTGATCAATTTGATTAGTTGTCTTATGGTCTGGTGATTCCCATGTTGCCTTGTGTATTATTTTATGGGGAAAAATCCTTCCACCAATAACATACTGGTTACCTGCACAAAAATTTGTGAACAATTCTCCATTTTCATTCATTACTCCTAGACCGTGTCTCCCCATAATTTCTTCATAACCTGTGTTGTCTGATCCTATCTTAGCATTCAAGTCACCCATCAAAATTTTTAAGTTGCCCTTTCTTTCATTATTTATAATATTTTGAAGCTGCATGTAAAATTCTTCCTTAACAGATGCATCTTTATCATTTGTTGGTGCATAACACTGTATTACCGACATGTTCACCTTCTGTTTTACTGTTCTAAAAGATGCTCTTATTATTCTGGGACTCACAGCTTCCCATTCTATTAGTGCTCTGTCTGCTTCTTTTGATAGCATCAGGGCCACTCTCCTTCACTGTGCGGCGAATTTTCCTCTGTGTGTCCTGAGAACAAAATAGTTTCTCCTGAATTGAGAATACTTTTCCCTGCCCCAGTCCATCTAGTTTCACATAACCCCAAAATACTAATTCTATAATGTTTCATTTCCTTTGCTACTTCCATTGTTCTCCCTATATCATAGAGAGTTCTAACATTCCAGGTGCCAATTCTGGAGGTTTTCCTAGCTGAGAGGAGGTAAGTCAACGATCCGGACTCCTTACGGCTTTCTCCACACCGTGTCATACTTCTTCTATTTGAAGAGCCTCCCCTCATCTTGGTTGGCTGGAGTTTATTTGCTTCTCTTTTTGACTTATCCATTTTTGGTTGGTTTTTGTGGCTATGGTTTTTACAGGATGGGGTAGCCAACCTCACGCCCAACCCTACCCTTAGTCGCCTCTTACGACATGCCTGGTAGGGTGCAGTGTCACTATTCTTTGCTTCCCGTGAGGGCCCCGGTGACACACGGGCGAAGCATATTACAGATAGTTAATTTAATAACACCAATAATGTAGCACTATAAACCCCTTTCTCTCACATATTTTTTTTGTTGCTATATAACCTATTCATCAGAGGGATATTTTATTATATAACTCTATACATCTCCTCTATATTCCCTAACAGGTGAAGCACCACATACTTCTTCAATTACTTATTTATTTTTATGTGATCAGTACCGGGGCCGTTTTTAAACACTGTGTAGTGAGTACCGGGGCCGTTTTTAAACACTGTGTGGTGAGTACCGGGGCCGTTTTTAAACACTGTGTGGTGAGTACCGGCACCGTTTTTAAACACTGTTCGGTGAGTGCCGCCATTTTTTTAAGACACTTTGTGACGAGTACCAATAAAAATCAGTTTTTCCGCTCCCCTTGTGGGACGCAACTTTTCTTTTCTTGAAAGCCCCACCTCGGCAGTAGTCGGGAGCCCTAATATAACTTCACGGTTGAATGGGACTTGTGCGTGGGTGATCCTCATCTGAATGGTGACACTTTGTTTCACCGAGGTTTGTTGCTGGTTGTGCGGTCCTGGTGGGGTTGAACGACAAACAAACAATAGTGACAACTTATTTCCTAGGAGAAAAAAAATAACCATGATGAAAAACAAAAAGAAAAGTAACAGCTGAGTGTACCCTGTCTATATCGGGGGAGGAGAATGGAACGCCCTGGCTCATTCTGATGATGTCTTCTGGAGTGTATAGTGTGCTCATCGGGTACGGCCCATAGCTGATGTTGGATTTGAAATCTGAGGTGAAGGAAAACCTGCAACAGTCGTGACAGGAAATGTGTATACAGGAAGTGATAACAACAAAGACATGATTCAGTTATTCTTTTTCTTTTCTCACATCCTTCTCCGCCTGCTTCTTCTTCTTTTTCTTCTTCTTTCTTCTTCTTCTTCTTCTTCTTCTCTTCTCATCCTCCTCTGCCTGCCTTTCTTATTACTTCTTTACTTTACTTCTACTTCTTCTTCCTCTTCTTGTTCTTATTATTTTTTCTTTCTTCTTCTTCTTCTTCTTCTTCTTCTTCTTCTTCTTCTTCTTTGTCTTCTTCTTCATCTCCTCCTCCTCCTTCTCATCCTTCATCGTCATCATCATCTTCTTCTTCTTCCGCTTCTTCTTCTCGAGTGCTGTATTGCCTTTTAGCGTCAGACTTTGAAAAAGCATCGGGTGGAAGCCTTGATATGAGCTACGCATTAGCTCATCTAAATGGTCTGGCTATTTCATCCACTCTTGTTTGCATGATCTGGTGGTGGTGGTGGTGGCGATGACTACGACGATAATGATAATGATGATGCTTATATTATTCATACGAAAAATATTAAGTATTTTTTTTTAAAGAATCAGCGAGAAATAACATACCCTGAACTTGCTTCATTGACTGTGAAATTCTCGTGACGAAATTCCCAGGCGAAGTTGCCGCTGTCAAGAACAATACACAAGACAATAGTCCGGTGTCCCATCTGGTTAAACGCCAGGATATTTTCCAATCCTAACCACCAGTGCCATTCTCCAATTTCGAATCCGTGAAGATATTCGGCCCATGTTTTGTTGTAGCTCTCCGATCCTCCGTTGGCGAAGATGTAGGTTTGAGAAGACATCTCGGAGATGCGGCATTGTGTGTACACCAGTCGGGACATGTTCCTGTACACGTCAATGTACACACGATGTATTTTAAACTCATATCTGAACGTCTTTAACTCTGCACAGTTGTGGGGACGGCGTTCACAGTTCGATCCTAGGGAGTTCAAGAAGAAATGAAAACAGTTGTAATTTCATTTTTTGTTCTTCTTCTTCTTCTTCTTCTTCTTCTTCTTCACTTCTTCTTCTTCTTTTTCTTCTTCTTCTTCTTCTTCTTCTTCTTCTTCTTCTTCTTCTTCTTCTTCTTCTTCTTCTTTTTCTGCTTCTTCTTCTTCTTCTTCTTCTTCTTCTTCTTCTTCTTCTTCTTCTTCTTCTTCTTCTTCTTCTTCTTCTTCTTCTTCTTCTTCTTCTTCTTCTTCTTCTTCTTCTTCTTCTTCTTCTTCTTCTTCTTCTTCTTCTTCTTCTTCTTCTTCTTCTTCTTCTTCTTCTTCTTCTTCTTTTTTTTGCTTCTTCTTCTTCTCCTTCTTCTTCTTCTTCTTCTTCTTCTTCTTCTTCTTCTTCTTCTTCTTCTTCTTCTTCTTCTTCTTCTTCTTCTTCCTCCTCTTCTTCTTCTTCTTCTTCTCCTTCTTCTTCTTCTTTTTCCAATTTTTCTTCTTCGCTCGCTATTTAAGGGCCGGTTGGCACGTTATCGTTTGTGGCAAGGCAGCATTATTAGAACTGTTCAGCATGACACAGAATTAAGGAAAACTTTATTTAGTCATTTTTTTTCTCCACAAAATTGCTATGCAATCAATGGGTCTATACTCCCCCTTCCCTCAAATGGGGCCCTGGAACCCACGTGGGGTGTTATAGTCAAGTGAACAGTGCAATTAATTGTTTGTTAACAGAAATTATGGTTTCTGGTACTCGAGACACGTAGATGATGTTTCTGTCTCTCTCAGCAGATACTTAAGTATCTGGGTGCTAACTTCCCGATCCGTTATCAAGTAGGTAGGCATTTGTGTAACTGTGAGGCAGGTAGTTGAGTGGTTAGGCAAACATGCAGGTAGTAAGTAGTTAGGTGCATGTGTAAGTGGGTAAGCAATCATGCAGTTGGTTAGGTAGATGAATAAACAGTCCGACAAATTAGTAAAAACATGTGTAGGCATTACATAGCCAAACAGATAGATATTTATGCCGGTAATAAGGCTGGCATGTGGATTGGCTAATTTTCAATGGGTAGGACATGTAGGTAGGATAGTAGGTAAGCAGGTAAATAGGTAAGCAATCCGATCAGTAAGTGAGCAAGTAATTAGATAGATGGACACCTAGTTCTGTAAAGAGGTTTGTGAATAGGTAAAAAAGACGATCAACAAAGTATGTGCATAATTAGATAGGACAACGAACATTAGTGAAGGTAGATATTTAGTGAGGGAAGTCGAATATATCTTCTTCTTCTTATTCGCGTTCACCAGCTGTACACTCTGGCGTAAAGCTCTGGTTGTTCATCCACTTCTGGACTGCAGTCCTGCTCCAAAACCTGCGTGTTGCGTGTGCATCAGTTTTACAGATCTGATTCAATTGAATGTAGACTGTTGGTTCCTTGCCTCTCAGGCAGATGCACTCCGACTTCAAAGGAAGCTCCCCAGTTAGTCGACTCTTACGACATGCTTTTGGGGAGGCAGTGGGTCTATTCCTGTTTTCCCCACAATAGGGCCCCTGAACTCACACGGGGGAGCAGATTATATGAAGCGGTTGATCGATAAGTACTATGTAGTTGATACGAAGGTAGGTAAGTGGGTGGGTGGGTAGACAGCCCTTTAACTTGTTCAGTACCAACCAATGGATCACTCTTACCAACTACTTACTGCCAATGTGTCCTGACCAACTCTCAAAGTGAACCGATTTTAGTGTTTAACATCTGACCCGTTGTTTTAAAATGCAACATGGCAACATCCGACCCCTTGTTTTAAAATGCAACATGGCATGTTTGTTTTTTTTTTTTCTAGGTTACATACTGCCCCTGCGAAAGTAGTATATGTACGTGTTATTCTTTGTACAATATCCGTTAGGCATATTCTGTGAGATCTTAAGGGATTGAAAGAGTTACGTGGACAATTAGATAAGTAGGAAGGCAGTCAAAGTAGTTTACCTTTAAGTAGATTTTTAGATAGACAAGCAGCCAGTAGATATTCAGGCAAACTGATTGAAATGTTTGTGCTGAATAAATATGCAGTCAGATAGGTAAATAACAAGACAGATAGTACTAAGGTAAGGAGATGCACACCCGTGTAAGTAAGCAGGTAGACTGGCAAGCAAACATTCAGATTGGTAGACTAGTAGGAAGTTAAATGGGCATGTAGAAGGTTTGGAGGTAAGTAACATTGTAAATAGGTACAGGTGATTAAAAGGTTAAGTAGAACAGACGGGTGGTTAGACAGGTGATCCGGCATGTTGACCGGCATTTTCTAAAGCCAAACAAGCAACCACCTCAGTATGCAATTAACTAGTCAGATAACTACTACACAACTTACCGACCCAACCACCAACACATTCGCAAATGTGTAGTGTATTATTCCACCGAGCGCTGTTTTTACAGCCCTCCTTTTCGTAGACAAGGACTCTGTGTTGAACGTCTGTACATGGTGCGCCAAAGATGCATCCATCTTGAAAACTCCGGCATACCCCATCGGAGGCATAAGAAAACCCGACACAAGAGTCAGTAGCCCTGCAGTGAGAGGCACACTCCAGTCGACTCCGGAATTGGCCCAACTCTTGACTCACACAAGCTGTGTTGGGGCACTTGCTGGTTAATGTGAACTTTAACCCTTCAGATGCAAGAAACTTCATGAAAGCGGCGTCGATAAAAATAAAAATTAAATGGCAAGAGTAACGTTTGGCCATGTTTCTGGTTTCGAGTTGTGAAACGGTTTAGAAAGTTCTCATCGGAGACATTACATTGACTCGGACTTCGCCGGAGTTACCCGAAGATACCGAGATCAGTGGTTGGGGATAAAAAGTCGTCTTGTGATAATTGTATACGAATATAGCCAAGCTGTATGAGGGCAACAGAGGTAAAATTCCCGTTTCTCCGGTCCGTTGCCGCTTCTGTGTCTATTGGCGAAAAACGAAATCAGAATTACTCACAATTTTTTTTTTAAATAAACAAATATATTGTTAAATCTGCTTTTTAGTGTTATTCTCGTTGTTGTTGTTGTGTTGTTGTTGCTAGCTGGTTGCTACTTCTGACGTTGTGGTTGTTGACGGCGGTGTTGTTCTTGCTGTTTTTTTTTTTTTTTTTTTGTGGTTAACGGTCCAGCTGGGTCAATGCTTCCGTCCTTAAGCCCATAATTAGATGTGATACATTTGATACATGTGTGACCTGAAGTGTTGATTAAAAGGGTAGATCTTTCAAAGAATGTTCCACAGTTTGTGCATAGCCTATTAACAAATTTACCTTATTACGTTAAACAAACTGATTCCATACCTTCTTACACGATCATAATATATCCCATACATTGTTACACAAACACAAATTATCCCATACATTATTACACAAACATAACAGATCCCATACATTATTACACAAACATAAATTATCCCATACATTATTTCGCCTGATCCCAAAGTGTCTAGACGTGTATACAGTCTATGTAGAAATTGTCGCATTCAAAGTTCCATTTCTATCTTGGTAGATTTCCTAAGCGAATCACAGTCTCTATTTCACCATTCTAACTGTCTAGCTTGATGTTTGTGTGAGTAATAAGTGTTATCTGTGTTAATATGGCTATGATAGTCTACTATCATAACCTGGGGGCTTCCTTTTTATAGTAGTGGGGGTGTCCAGCCAAGTGTGCCTAGGAATATTATAGATTTTGTAGTGCCAAAACTTGAGTTGCCCTACTCCTGAAATAAGTTGAGCGTATATTGGCCACGGGGCATCCCTTAGACCAATACGAGCCAACGACTCAACATGATTATTTCAGAGTGCAGATTGGTTCCGAAGGAGAAATAATTAAATCAGGCACGCGACAGGAGCGATATGTGACACAACCCTAACTAATCCATACGTTGTTGAACAACCCTAACTAATCCCATACGTCGTTAATCAACCTTAACTAATCCCATCCGTCGTTAAACAACCCTAACTAATCACATACGTTGTTAAACAAACCTAACTAATCGCGTATGATGTTAAACAAACCTAACTAATTGCATACGTTGTTAAACAACTCTAACTAATCCCATACGCCGTTAAACAACTCTAACTAATCACATACGTTGTTAAACAAAACTAACTAATCCCATAATTGTAAAACAAACCTAAATAATCCCATACGTAGTTACACAAACCTAACTAAACCCATACAAACCACGATGGCTGGTTCTCAAGACCGATAATTCCCTGGCTATTTCATCGTTTTCCTGTTTGTTCTGGTCGATAGACATGTATTTAAACTATGGTATCCCATGACAAATCGTGCCCGCAAATGTAAACACCTAACAGTTGTGGCGCAAATATGGGTGACCTAACAAGAAAATTCGGTGGCTGGACATGCTTTCTGTAAAAGTAAAAAAAGTATAGATCCCTTGTCACGCCTTTGGACGCATAGGGCACATGTGAAAGAAAAAAAAAAGCATTTATACAAATACAGTGGTGTCTCGTTATACGTACACTTCCTAATAAGTTAAACTTGGTATACGTCCTGTGCAGACGCGAAACATTGTGCTTGTTATACGACCTTTATTATCAAAACTAGTCGCGTGCTAGAATTTCCACGTATCAAAATGAGTCACGACACCAAGGCAAACGTTGATTACCTCTCTTTGCAGAGAAATAACCGTCACCCCGGCTACCAACTCTCAAAGCCTAAACAATCCGTATTAGCCTTTTCTGGAATGACTAGACAATGTGACATTTCCAAAACATCCTGAAGAAAAATCAGAAGCAAAGTTCTTTAGAAAGAATTTCTAATCAAAGTCAAACCTGGTGAACATCAACCAAGTCCATGAAGGGAACAAAGAGTTTAGAAAAATAAGAACCAGGAAAAAACATCAGAGTTTCAAATTTTTGAAATGTCTTATTCGAGGTTTCAGCTTCACTGCAATCGGGTTTCTTTATACTTGCTCCGTTCACTGTTCCAGTAAAAACCAAATGAAATGTCCCTCACTGCCCAATATTTAAAAAAAAAACATGTAAACACACAATTAGTCCCGTAGCAATCTAGAAACTTGCACACGTAGTAAATGCATATAAGTGATAAAAACGGTAACACATTAACGGAAACCAAAGACATATTAGAAAGATGGAAAGAATACTGTAGAGAAATGTATGAGGATGAGACAGGTAATTCAAAAACGACTTGTGAAAGTTATGAAAAAGAACCAGAGCCTTTACTGGATGAGGTACGATCAGCAATACACAGCCTGAAGAAAGGAGAGTCACCAGGTTGCGACGAAATACCAGCAGAACTAATTCAAGCAGGAGGAGAGGCCAGCGTCCGAATCTGCCCTGCACTGTGCTCGAAAATCTAGAACAGTGGCATTTGGCCTAAAGCTTGGAAAAGAACAGTCTATATCCCTCTCCCAAAGAAAGGAAATCCAAAACTATGCTCCAACTACCGTACCATCGCAGTAATAGGTCATGCTAGCAAAATCCTCTTACGAATTATCATGAAAAGGATTGAAAGGAAATTACAATATGAACTAGATGAAGCACAAGCGGGTTTCAGACAGGGTAGAGGAACTAGGGATCACATATTTAATATGAGAATAATTTTTGAAAAATGCAAAGAATACAATGTAGATATTCATGCTTGTTTTATTGATTATAGCAAGGCATTTGATTGTGTCCAGCACCACCAACTGTGGACTATTATGAAAAGTATGGGGTTTCCAGCGTATTTAGTGCAATTAATTGAAAATCTCTATCATGAACAACAAGCAGCCATCAGAGCAGCTGGTGAAACATCTGATTGGTTCGAGGTGCAAAAGGGGGTGAGGCAGGGGTGCATTCTCTCACCATACCTAATCAATATATACGCAGAAAATATAATGAGAAATGTCAAAAATGACCAGACTTGTGACAGTTAAGATCCGCTCAAAATTGGTGGCAACCCTATTCCGGAACTCCGCTACGCAGATAACACAGTCCTCCTTTCGAACAGCGTAAAGGGATTGGAAAATTTAATATTGTCCGTCCAAAAGCACAGTGAAGATCAAAATCTGTTCTTGAATTTAAAGAACACGAAAATAATGTCCACAGATAAAAATGGCTGTCACCAAAAAATAACAATAAATGATGAAGAAATTGAAAATGTCACAAACTTTGAATATCTAGGCTCTATAATAAACAACAATGAAGACTGTTCGACAGAAATTAAAAGGAGGATGGCCATAGCAATACAAAGATTGAAGAGCCTTAAAAGTCTATGGTTAAGCACCAGCAAGGAGATAAAAATTAGAATTTTGAGAGCATGCATCTTTCCTGTGGCTACATAAGGATGTGAGTCGTGGACTATCTCTCAGTCCTTAAGAAAGAGAATAGGGGCCTTTGAGCTAAAAATGCTATAGAAAGATTCTCAGAATATCATGGATAAAGAATATGAGAAATATTGACATCTTAAAAGTTCTGAACATCCAGAAAGATTGGCTATTAAACAGCATCCTTTCTCGAAAGCTGAAATATTTTGGTCCTATCAAGCGCCAGACGGATTGGAAAAAATTATAGCAGAAGGCATGGTACCAGGAAGGAGGGGCAGAGGCCGACCGACACGAAGATGGGCACATGATATAAGTGACTGCTTGAGTGTGAAAGTTCATGAGGCGGGAGAACTGGCAAGAGACCGAGTTTCTTACAGGCAGACTGTGATGAGAGCGACGTTCTGCAAAGGACCTGCTACATGATGATGAGTTGCTAGAAGCGCCAAAGCCAACAGGCGCTACCAGAAATGCAGTTTGTCGTTGATGGAAAAGGTCGGTCACAATATACATGCAGAATTATTAAATAAGGAATTTTACCAGCCCACATTCATTATCCAACACAGAACAGGCGTCATCAGTCGTTTTACACTTTTGGAGTTTTTGAGGAGGAGATCGGAGCACCTATGGATCTGTCTGGAGTGCTGTGATGATAATCCTTTCTAATCACTAATCACCAGCTCACATGTAACCGGACAGCCATATTAAAAACCACGACTCAATGGCTGCACAAATGAAAGGCATTCCTCATGAGAAACACAGCTCACAGGGCTGCACCAAGCACTAAGCACAGTAGCTAAGGTAGCGAAACCATAAACTTCCGTCAATATGTGGAAACTGCTTTCACAAAGCACTTTCGGAAGCAAGAATAACTTCAAAGCCTAACATTCTTCCATGCCTAGTCCTCCAATTTAGACTGGTAGTCCTTACAAACAAAAACATCCCTCGCCCCAGGTCCCCCTCACCCCCCCCCCCCTTTCCTCCACCCCATTTTTTTTTTTTTTCAACACCATCCTAGTCGGCACCCAACTTTTCTCAGCAAGTTAAAGTGAGGTTGGATGTTTTTATTTTCTTTCCTTAGTATTTATATATTTAAGTGTTAAGCAGTGTATAAATTATATTATACAACCTAAATAATCGGAAATGATTATTAATCTCCTTTTATTTTTTATTGGGGGGGGGGGGGGGGGGGAAGAAGTTAGTTTGGGTTACTTCCTGTTGGTTACGCTGTGGTGTTCGCCTGCGGATCCGAAAGTAGATCCAGGTCCTGGCGTATCTGGAGTCTTTTTTTTTTAATTATTTTAACTAAAAAAAAAATTACCTTGGCTTCCAAATCGACCCAGTCTTAAATGGGTATCTGGTAAATTAATGCCAAGTAAACGTGATGTTGCCTACACCTATTGCGCGTCGATAGGTCTATACAAGATGTATGGCACTATATGCTTAATACGTCTGAAGGAGTGGAAAAAGATCGTTTTTGTTGGGGGGTTTTCTACGTCCTAAGATCTGGTTGCCAGGGAATTTTTTTTTTTTTTTAATTGTA
Organism: Candidula unifasciata; assembly: GCA_905116865.2. Lineage (NCBI taxonomy): Eukaryota > Metazoa > Mollusca > Gastropoda > Stylommatophora > Geomitridae > Candidula > Candidula unifasciata. Next base: position 24,095 of record CAJHNH020003899.1, read on the forward strand.
CCACTTTTCTTGTGTTCTCTATCTGAATTACAATAAGAGACAAGCTCTTGTTGTGACAAACTTGACTGTTTTTAGGAGTTCCTTTTTAGTTCCATACAACTCTGAATGCAGTGTTGACTCATTAAGCCAGGATTCCCTTTTTAGTGGGCTGTACAAGATAATTCTTGCACGGCATGTTCTGTAGTCTGCACACATAGCCCACAAGGTCACAGTGTGAGCTACTTAGACGAAGCATGTGCTTATTTCTTCTTCTTCTTCTTCTGCGTTCGATATCAGTCATGCTAAACATTGAGTCCCGTCTGGGTCACAAATAGGATTGTGCGTTTAAGGTCGCCACCGGTCCCCCATAGCTTCTCTTGCAATGTGGCTCCTTTGGGCCAGATCCACAGTCCTTGCTGGGAGAGGTTAGGGCAGTACTGTAGTATGTGCTCTGGGGTTTGTCTTTCTGCTCCACAATCACAGGCAGCAGATTCTTTTATGCCTATCCTGTACAAGTGTGCTCGAAGACCACAGTGTCCAGTCCGAAGTCTAAAAATTGATGTTTGTTCTTTCCAGTTGAGTTTGTTTATGCTGTCACTCTCTGGTCTGTAATCACCATTCTGCCTTCTCCACTCCCGCTTCCTTGTAGCTGTGTGGTGGATGAGGTTGTGGAAGATTACTCCCAGCTTTTGCCAACTCATCTGCTCTCTCATTTCCTTGAATACCACAGTGGGCTGGTATCCACCGCAAGACCAGTTCTGCTTCCTTGGAGAGTAAGCCAATGTTGGTCCTTAGATCAGCAATTAGTTTGTCTTGTTTTTTGCTGGATAGTGCTTGGAGAACAGACCATGAGTCACTAAGTATAACAATTTGGTGCCCTCTGTGTTCTTGAGTGATGAGATGTTGGACTGCAGAGAGGAGGGCAGTTGCCTCAGCTCTGAAGTTAGTGCAGATGTCACCTGCTGGTAGAGAGAGAGTTTCTGCTCTACTGCAAGGGTGTTTAATGTAAATTCCACAACCCCCTTTTCTGACTGCATCTGTAGCAGAGCCGTCGGTGAAAACCTGAGTCCAAGTGGTGTTTGGATACTTCTCATCAAGCATAGCAAGAGCCAGAGTTCTTTGTTGTGTCTCCGTCTGGGCATCTTTTGAAGTGATTCCTGGTACCTTTAGGACTACATTTGCTTTCTCTGGCTTGCTTGTCCATGGTTCTGGCCTAAGTTTTTCGCACAGTTCAACATCTCTTTCAAGCAGATCTTGGTGCTGTCTGTACAGTTCTCTAGCAAGGTGGTTGGGGCTCTGACGCTTCAGTCTGTTTTTGTTCTCTCTTGAAATTTAAAATGCCGTGGGTGACTTTGAAGTCTTTTTAATTTCTCATACTGTAAAAGAGTTTTGTATTGTCTTCTGAGTTCGAGTGGTTCAGTATCTGCTATCTTTTCTATTTCTCTGATGGGGGTGGTTTTCATGGCTCCGAGAACAATCCTTAATCCCATATTCTGAACCTTGTCCAGTTTTCCCATTGTTGTCTTGGCTGCTGCAGCCCATGCAGTGGAGGCATATTCCATGACTGGCCTGACTGCTCCAGTATATACTTGTTTTAGGATTCTAGAGTTAGCGCCCCATGTGGTACCCGCTAATTTATTCATAACTGCAAGCTTCTTGAATGCTTTTCCCTGTACTGCTTCTACATGTGACTTCCAAGTTAGTCGCGAAATGTGCTTATAATTAAGTTTATTATGTTCTGTCCTTTAAAAAGTGAAGTAAAGGTCCCTTATCCACGCATTTAGGCGTATAGGGCATATAGGGCTAGACCTATATTTTATAGACCAATCGGCACAAGATGGGTGATGTGGTCAGCATCACGCCGGTCGCCTTTACTTCCCATGACTGCACCTGATACCCACTCCGGCTGGGTCTACCTGAGAAATAAGGTCATTTAAAAAAAAACGTCAGGCTCTACCAGACAGCGAACCCACGACCTTCCGATCCCCAGGCGAGCATCTAGCAGTTACGCCACAGCGACTACCATTACCGTCTTGTGCTGAGCCGTTGGATAATGACCTGCCCAAGCCGGTCAAGTAAGTGGTAGTCATCTCTGGCCAGAATCTGTTCCAGTTTCCCTCTTCTCATAACATGGCCGAAAATTATGACTGTCTCCTTCTGATGTCTGTGATAAGCTGTCATTCGGGCTCCCGCCTCCTTCAAAACCTCTTTGTTGCTCTTTTCGGCGTCCAAGGAATTTTAAGCATTTTTCTGTAAAGCCACATCTCTGAGGCCTCAAGAAATTGTTTGGCCTGCCTACCGATTGTCTAGGACTCACAGCCATATGTTAAAACTGGATGTATGTAGCAAGCAAGAATTTTTTTTTCTAACCTTAAATGACAAAGATAATAATTATTATGATTATAATAATACGTTCTTCATTTTTAAAAAATGCAGTTTTTAACCTGTCCTATTCTGTTTCCTACTTCAGTAATGCATCTTCCATCTGATGTTATCTATGTGCCCAGATACCTAAATTTCTGTAATTGTCCCAAAATAACGTCAATGACTTTTATTGCACATTTAGGAATAATTCTTTTCTTTTATACCACCATTACTTCTGTCTTCCCACTATTCAAACTGAGGCCCGTTCTTCCACTTTCGAATAGTATCACAATTTATAGCCGACTTTTCTTGATTTTTGTCGGGGCACCCATGGAATACGCATCCTGTTTGATACCCTCTGCTGTAATGCCTAGGTCGAGTCAGCAGGCAAATACCTTGCCAGTTGATGTACCATGCAACCGGGTCGCAGTTTCCCCCGCTACGACATACTTAGCAACTACTGTGTTAATGAGAGAGTTATTTCAGTCCATCGCAGTGTATTCAGAAATGGGTGTTAGGTAACCACTATTCGTATTCGGTCCGACCGCAGTATTGGACCGAATACCGAATAGTTTTTAGGTCAACTAGCGAATACGAAGCGAATATTCGGTACAGCCCTAGTAGAAACTGAAACGTACAGAAAATACAAAGTATAGAAACAACAGGGACCATAAACAAAACAGTGTAGAAACTGAAACATACAGAAAATACAAAGTATAGAAACCAGAGAAATTTTGAATACATAATTTAGAAACTTATTGAAGTCTTTGAAGAGGAAATTTTAAGCTTTTAAACTAAATTGCTACAGAAAATTCATTAGAATACCAAGAGAACCAAAAACGTCAAATATCCTGCATGACCTAAACATCAAGGAGAACTGGCTCGTTAACAGCATCCTCTACATAAAGCTGGAGTATTTGGGACGTGTCAGGCGCCATGGAGGTCTGGAGAGAACGCTGATGGAGGGCGCAGTTTCCGCAAAACGAGGCTGAGGCCGAGGCAGAGAAACTTTCGTGTGTGCCACGAAGAGAGCGACGTTCTATAAAGGACAAGCTGACTGATAACATTTAGAATCCGGCCCGAAGATCTTTGGTTCAAATCCACATTGAGTTGGATTGTTTGTATACAGTGTTATTGGCTACCAAGTCGACCCGGCCTCTAAAAAAGGTTAGTTGCGTATCCTTTACAGGACGTTGCAGAACCAACATCAACAGCCCCTGGCTGTTGTGTGGTTTTTCTAGGCAAATTTACGTCCAGTAGTTTGCCATTGCTCCCTGGACGGTTGGCTTTCTTGATACCACTGTCGAAACCAACGCAAGGCTCATAGCCCGCACCAGGGATCGAACCCGGCATCCCATCATTACGAAGCGTTCGCATCGACTTAGCCACAGAGCCGACACCCGGCCTCTAATGGGTACTAAATAAGGTCCTTGGGAGTAATCGCGGTCGGCGTGATCTTCCCCACATCAACCACTGGTCTACAAAATATGAGTCTAGTATAATATGCCTGGTACGTCACTGCCGTGTAAAGGGGCCTTTGCTTGACTTTTACAAACAAGGTCCGACAATTAAGTAATCAGACTAATTCCATAACAATTAAAATAATCAACAATTGAAGATATAACCTGTATCTGATTCAAAGTAAGCCCCTTGTGCATTGACAAAGCAAGTGGCACGATCTAACAAACACTGGAACGACCGCTGTAGTTCTTCTGTTGTTATGTTCTTAAAGTCGATGTTACGGCCTTCTGGGTGTCATCAATATCGTTAAAGAAGCGTCCTTTCAATTGTAACTTTAATTTTGGGAATAGTAAATAATCACAGGAAGACAAATCTTGGGAATAGGGTGGAAGGCTAAGAACACACTTTTGTTTTTGGGCCAAAACTTCTTGTTTTGATGATGTCTCTTTGGTACTCAACCCGTTGATGTTTTTGGTCATCAAACAACGAATGTGGTACAAACCGGCAAGCAACTTTTTTTCTTGCTAAAATCTTGTAGTAAAAGGTTATGAATGGTCTCTCTATTAACACCAGAATAATCTGCCATCATCCTGATATTAAAACAATGATCTTCTTGCATCCGTTCTCTGATGTTTGCACTGAGTTCATCATTACAAACAGAAATTTGGCGTCCAGGGCTAAGTGCATTAGTAATCATTTCCACACCACTTTTGAATAGTGAATACCACCTGAAAATTTGTGCACCAGATAAACAATTATCCCCATAAACATGTTGCGTGAATTAAACTTGTGAACGTTTTTTTTTTTTTTGCGTTTTTTTTTTTCTGAGCTTTAAAATGAATTTAATGATAGCTTTTTGCTTTGTGCTGATTACGTAACAATGCACCTCTGACTAGGTCAACAAAACAGTGGCTTGTTTGTTGTCTGCTTATCCAACGGCAATGAAAAGTTGTCAGACCATAGATGAATGTTGCCTCTTTAGATTCCATGCTCTGCTTCATAGATGTCGTTTATTTCTTGGCCAAAATAAAATCAGTCTCATTATTTAATTGTCGGACCTTGTATAGCAACTGTGGAGTTCAGAAGACACTGAATTTTTTTAAGGGTTTTTATTATGAATACCGGGGCAGACATAAAAGTAAGAAACCGGTGTATGTAGAAAAGTAAGAAAGTGTGGCGTACAGAAAAGTCAGAAACGGGGCATAAACAAAAGTCCGAAACCGTGGCATACAGAAAAGGCCGAAACCGTGGCGTACAGAAAAATCAGAAACCGTGGCATACAGAAAAGTCAGAAACGGGGCATACAGAAAAGTCAGAAACGGGACATAAAGAAAAGTCATAAACCGCGGCATACAGAAAAGACCGAAACAGAGGCATACAGAAAAGACAATATTTAGATGCTTATCAGATTCCAGGAACAGCTTCATGCAGGCTCTACGCTGAAAGGACATGCATCTTTAGGAGACTGGGTCGAAATCACTTACCTGGATCTACACCTGGGCATTCCATAGTAAGGTAAAAAAGTGAAGTAAAGATCCCTTTTCACGCTTTTCGGCGCATCGGGCATATGGGCAGAGCGTCCCATATTTTTACAGACCATCAGCACTCTGTGGGTAATGTGGTCAGCATTACGCCGTTGTCTTTACTTTCCCAAGACATCCCATCCTGGTACATCGCTTTCATAGTAAGGGGTAAGGAAAAAACAGGCCATCTGGCAAAGAATGCATCATTGCATTTTGGGTAGATGTATGGACAGGGCTGCTATCATCAATACTGTACTGACTATAATACTGATTGTCAACGACAAATTTCACACGCTAACCTGATTACGCGACACAGGAATAAAGCCTGGTTAAGCCCGTCTATACCGTCTTCAAGATCACGATTATTGAAATGGTTCATGGAAACAAAAAGTAGAGAACTTTAAGGTCACTGCTGCAAGGAAGGACTGAGCACGGGGACGGGGGGTGGGTTTGTCCAAAGTGAAAGGAAGTATTTTGTGATAACATAGCAATTTAGAAATCGAACATTTAGAGACGACAGAATTATTGAAAAGACTGAATTATGGAACCACTACCAATGTGCGTCGATTTGGAAAAGTTCAAGGAATCTCGATTTCAAAATATCGTGTTGGGCCCTAACAATTTATAACTCTGATGTGTGTCTGAAAGAAATGGGTACAATCTGTGAATCGAGAGTTCAAACATCTATCCATGATGATAGTTGCGTCATAACTATGCTGGTCCGGCTGATCCCATGGGTACGTTATGAATGTGTTTATTGATTGAATATCGGCAAACTGGCAGTGTGAAATCGTAAACAGCAGGTCTTTTAAATTATTCAGGAGTATTATCAAGGTCGGTTTCTTTCTGAACTCAATTTCCCCTTGTTGTCTGTCCTATTTACTTGTTATAGCTCTACAAAGAAATCAATATATGTTTTTCTCAGCAAAATTCTTCATTTACTCATGTTTATCGGTTGTTGTGTTCGCGGAAACTTTGGGGGAATGAAAGAATTGTGGAAACACAACCTGCCGGAAGGGTTGTGAGTGATCGTAAAGGCGTCTTTTTGTCCTTCTAGACCAGGGGTCTCCAACTTTTTTCAGGTAGCGCTTCCTCGAGTACAGGGCAAGGAACCCCCTTAAGTCCCCTCTCCAAATAAAACAAAGTGTGATTAAAAAAAGGATTTAGAAGACGCTTACAACAGTCAGATACAGTATCTTGAAGAAAACGCTTATGGAGAAGGGAATCTGTCATTGGTTGGTGAATTGGATAGCAGCTGTTTTGTATACTCGCCGGGTAGCTCTCCGCCTGGGTTCATGGACCTCTGAAACATGCATTATAGCTCCAGGACTACCACAGGGATCTGCAATTTCACCTGTACTATTCAATGTTTTCACTTGTAAGATTGCCTGCCTGGAAACACCTGAAGTTAGCAGAATATTGACATTTGCAGATGACGTTTTTGTATATAGAAAAGGGGTCGGGGGGATATCGGAATTAAATAGCCGAAGAGTAACAGGCAACAGCAGATAAGGTGATCGACTGGTGTACAGAGATGAGTCCTGTAATCAACCCAGAAAAGGCAACCGTCCTGTGATGTTCTTTGGACAACAGGATTGTTAGAGCTGATGTTTCCAGACTCAAAATAAATGTCAGGAACATCAAAAGAAACAGCAGACTGTGGTACCTGGGAATCACTTTTGATAGAAGTTTGTCTTTCAGGGATCACATTGAGGGAGTTGTGACAAAGGCTCAAAATGGTCTAAATGCACTAAAAATTATGGCAGCGATGGACATGGAGCAGAGAATGCTGTTCACACTTTACCAGCACTTAATCATCTCAGTGATTGATCATGGATCGGGGTAACTCACTGTCTCTAAGAGTCAGCTAGAGAAACTGGAGCACATACAGCATGAAGCTATGCGGCTGATCGTGGGCTGGACAAAAGACACCCCGATTGTGTGCATGTGATACATCCTTGCATTGCCGACTATTGCATAGGCTAAAGGTGCTGCAGGCTAAGTCATACTTTGTAGTAGCTGCAGACAGGGAACACCCTCTGTATGAAGCTTTGGTTGCAGGCAAGGGTCTGAGGCTGAAAAAGGGTAAATCGTGGATGGCTCAAGCAGAAGACACAATAAGACAATTATGCATGCTGGAGAACATTGGGCGAGGAAAGGAGTGGGTCAGAGTACCAGTGGGAAAGTCTGACCTGTGTAGGGTTATGATAACATTGGGCCGGGTGTGGAGAAAGTGGCCGGGTGTGGAGAAAGTGGCCAGTCGGGTATATATATGACACCACAACATCTATCATAAGAATGGAAGTGGAGGCGGTAACTGCAGCTCTCCGGTGGTTAGACAACAAGATGCAGACACATGTCGTAATTGTAACAGACTCTGAGAGCATGCTGAAAAGGGTGAAGACAGGGATGCTTCGAGCAGAGTGGCAAGCTTCACTGGAAAGGTCAGGGGTAGTGTCAATATTTGGATCTTTTCTCCAGGCCATGCCGGCGTGGTGGGTAATGAACAGGCCGACAGGTTGACTGGATCTGCACCACTAGGTAGTGAATTGATATATATGACAAGGCAGATGTGGTCAAAGCCCTTTGGGAACAAGCAACGGAATCAGTAGAGAAAGAAGATTATTATGGCCTGGAGAGAATAAAGCACCTGGGTGTAACTAAAGGGTCTGGATGGCTGACTACACTCAGAGGAAAGATAAGACAGACATTTAACCAGATTGTGACCGGTACCATCAGTATTGGAAATCTGCGCTGGCTGCTGAAGATGAGAACGGAGCATGTATGGGAATGCCCCTAGTGCTGTGATGTCAATTCTTGACTCAACTCAGCTCAACTCACGAAGAACACAATGAAAAATCCCAATTACTGTGGACAAGAACTTATTTCCAAGTTTCAAATGGATCAGTCAACCAGAAACTGGTAATGTAGAATCCATATATCAATGTGATGGTTGACACTGTTTTGTCTTGATGATACCTGTTATTTTTGGTCTGAGGTTGGAAAAGGCACATAGGAGACCACTCTCCACATCAAGCTGGCAACGCTGTTTTGTCTGTTGAAACTGAAAATCCTGATTATTTACAATTACAAATGAACTAAATTTCAAAACTGCCGCCCCCCCCCCCCTTTTTTTTTTTTTCCCTTTTCGAAACTTCCTCAGACTGCATAAGGGAGTGCGGCCTTATGTGGGCGACCACTGTTCTAGACGATAGCGATCCACTGTGCAAAAGAAGTCATGGGCATAACACTGTATGGAGATGACCAGATAAAGCCAGGGATAAAGTATCTCCGCTGCACAGCACAAATCAAATCAAAGTATTGTAGTTATCAGCTGTTGCCTATGATCCCTTTTTTGGCCTGCTTTGTTAACTCTAAACGGAAGGTAACACTAATACGTTTTGAGCAAAGTATGCTGCAGACGCTGTCAGACTGGAAGAGCAGTGCCCTGCCTGTTGGAATTTTCCTCACAGAACAGCTGCGAACCAAGCCTAATGTCTGGTCTGCCCTGCCAAAACAAAGTTATTCAGATTGCATTTCCTTTCGATAACTAGTGACTGGCACGGCCTTTTCCCCCCTAGACGCAAAAGTGACAAAGTGTCCTTAAAAGGCTGCCGATGCTCATCACGAAGTACCTAAAAAAAATAAGGTGCCAGCACTCCAACACCAGTGTTGCCACTTTTCTTTGACAAAAAACATCCAAAACAGAGTCAAAAAATCTAAAAACATTTAAATTTGCGTGGGGAAACATCTAGACAAAACATCCAAATGGAAAGAGTCACAAATAACATAGCAATTCATATGATTTACCCTATAGAATCATGTCCTCATCTTTACTGAATTCTGCCTTACAAGATCCACAGCATAAACTTAGCTTGGATAATGAAGTTGAAGCTTCATGTCCAAAATAACTCTGGTATGCTTTAGCTGTTATAATTTCTTTTAATACCCAATCAGGGAGCTGATAAGTGGAACAGCCTTTTCCTACTCTTATCATTCAAAATGTTATTGTCAAGATTTAAGAGGTCAAATTTCATCCTGTTTCTTAGGTTAGATTTGATAAATTTACTTCAAATGAAAAACTTTTAGAAAAACATCTACCATCTAAACGTCAAAAAATGCCATCTAAATGCAAGGGAAAACATCTAAATCTGGATGTAAAACATCCAAAGTGGCAACACTGCTGACTACATCACCCACCGAGTGCCGATTGGTCTATAAAATATCGGTCTAGCCTTTTATGCCCAAAAGCCTGAATGCGTGGAAACGGGTTCTTTTACTAAACACCTTTGAGTACCGGTTTTTTTGTTTTTTTCGCTGGGTGGGGGCCTGGTGACTAGGTGACTAAAAAGGAATTAGGTAATGTAATTGGTGAATAGAAATTAAAAATGATAGATAGATAGATAGATAGATAGATAGATAGATAGATAGATAGATAGATAGATAGATAGATAGATAGATAGATAGATAGATAGATAGATAGATAGATAGATAGATAGATAGATAGATAGATAGATAGATAGATAGATAGATAGATAGATAGATAGATAGATAGATAGATAGATAGATAGATAGATAGATAGATAGATAGATAGATAGATAGATAGATAGATAGATAGATAGATAGATAGATAGATAGATAGATAAGATAGATAGATAGATAGATAGATAAGATAGATAGATAGATAAGATAGATAGATAGATAAGATAGATAGATAGATAGATAGATAGATAGATAGATAGATAGATAGATAGATAGATAGATAGATAGATAGATAGATAGATAGATAGATAGATAGATAGATAGATAGATAGATAGATAGATAGATAGATAGATAGATAGATAGATAGATAGATAGATAGATAGATAGATAGATAGATAGATAGATAGATAGATAGATACTAAGAGACCTCTGTGTGTACACTTTAAATAACATTAGGAAATAAATATTTACCTATAGTGTCCTCGCACTGAACCCTAATTAAAAACCTGCCTATTATTTATTCTCAATATAATCCAATATTTAATTAAAACAATTTCTTTATAAGAACATGCGCGTCATTGTGACTGTTGTCTTGGACCTGTATCTACTGCACTTCAGTTCTCATTGATTCTACTGCCGACCGTTTTATAATACTCAAATATTTGTTCTTTTTTTTTTTAAGACAAGTATCAACAGTACTGCTGTATTACAAAACGACATACCTAGTAACTGTCGATATTGATTTCATAAATATCATCATTAGGTGCTTTGCCTACTAGGGTGGGCGATTATGAGTCGTAGCATCTTTAACATCATATATGAATCTAAACATCTATAATCTATTTTAAGCAATACATAATGTAAGCAATATTAAACAACCAAAAGTAATTGACAAAGCAGAAATATCCAATAATTTGAGAAGAGACTTACAGAGCAAGAACTGAGTTGTGATTACTTGTGTTAGTATATCAATATTGTTGTTACGTCATTTTTTTTTCTCTTCCAAACACCACGTCCCCACCTCTTTTTTTTAAAATTACTTCTACTTAGCGCTCAACGGTTGAAAATTCCGGTGAAAAATTTTGGTTGTTTATC
>CAJHNH020003899.1:40000-54168 GCA_905116865.2 Candidula unifasciata
AACAGAAGCAGCAGTTGCACACACAAAAAAGCAGTGTTAGCAAACATGACAATAGCAAATCCAAGTAACAATTGTATATGATGCTCTCAGCACATAAAAACTCCCAAAAGTATGGTCTATGTGTGTGTGTGTACACACATAAATCGCTGCATATAGATGTGTGTGCCTGCATATCTACTAAGACATAAACAATAGCACCACATATGGAACTCATTCTGACAATTTAATCACCATCATCGTCAATTTCCCCTTCTGCCGTTAAGCACCGTGGGGAGCAACAGTTTGCAATCCACTGCTTGATGGGCAGCAATGGCTACTGTCATTCTGTGTTGATATAAAAGCTCTATTTCATCAGAGCTTCAAGTTTTCTTGTCTCACATCAGGTTTCTAGTCAGTGTATATGAGGGAAGGGATTTACAAGAATAAGCACAATTATTTTTTGTCTTAAAAAAATATCCAGCAAATTAATGTCACAATATTATTGCATAAGTATTGTCTTTAAAATCACTTTACAGACACTACACTAGGAACTATAGAAAAGGATGATGTTAAAAAAATGTTTCAACATATTACTTCTGGGGACAATGAAACGTTACGATATAAAGAGGTTTTTAAATATTACTTCCGGTGAAAATTAGAATACTGAGACTGCAACACAAATTTACAAGTCTTAAAAAAATATATTTTAAAAAAAACAGAAGAATCTCACTTGTCAAAGTGAACATGAATACTGAGCCAAAATAAACACTAATAAACTTAATGGTAAAATCAGTTAAGTAATTTTAAAAACCTAATGGCTGAACCAATCTAACCGTTCTTCATCTCTTTCTCCTTCTCAGCCTTCAACTACCTCAGTGAACTGTAAGCTGGTATTCATTTATCTATGTCTGTTCCTAATAGTATCACTCTTCATCTTTTGAGTGGTCTTACCTATGCTCTGTGCTTTTATTTTTATTTTTCAACATGACTTTCTGGCAGTTAGAACCAGAAAGTTCTTTTTTTCCCCCCAGGTTCTTATTAGATGACCAAACTGTTTCGTCTGCTGCACTTCCATAAACTGTTTACCTGGTTTCAGTCCTGGTCCTCCCCATGTGGGTTCCGGGGCCCCATTGTCGGGATAACAAGAATAGACCCACTGCCTCCCCAAAAGCATGTCATAAGAGTCATCTAATTGGGGAGCTTCCTTTGAAGTCTGAGTGCATCTGCCTGAGAGGCAAGGAACCAACAGTCTGCATTCAAGTGAATCAGATCTGTAAAACTGATGCACATGCAACACTCAGGTTCTAAAGCAGGACTGCAGTTCATAAGTGGACGAACAACCAGAACTTTCCACCATAGCTTACAGCTGGTGAACGCAAAGAAGAAGTAGTCCTGGTCTTCTACTATTTTTTTTTTTTTTCAATTTTAACCATCTTAGTTAACTCAGGCAGCTCTCAGACATCTCATATTTGTTATTATAGTTTGCCAAGGGGTCCGTATTTGACAAGGCTGGCATAATGCCATTTCCCATCTTAAGCTGAAGGAATCAAAGCACTGCGCCGGTCTTCCCGCTGAACCATCATCCTAAACAAATGAGGACTCAATGGTGCGTTCCTAGAAATTATTGTTCAGCTCAGAAATTCAAAGAATTTAGCACACACCTGGTTATTGCCCTATGATTTGAGGTGACAAGTCCCTTCCTAGCTCCTCTATCTGTTCCCAGATCTTTCTAGACAGACAAGCAAATTACATCAAACTGGCCAGCTTGGACAATCACAACCCAAATATTAAAAACACAGGGGCAAAGATGAGAGACTGGCAGTTATTATTCTCTATCCGTTATCTGTCCCAGACTTCCACAGGTCAGCCTAATCCACTTACAAGTCATAAAATATGTGGTCTTTCAAACACTAGAACACAAATTCTTATATATGTAAGTTGTCATCTCTTCCGCAAAAAATAATTCCATGTATAATAAGAACAAAGGTTAGGTCAACAACCAAAATATAACAGAAGGTACTTTCCACTTCATTTGTCAGGGAAAGTTTGAACAAAGATGTGAAATATTATGTTCCCTTTGCCTTAGGTATCAAGGAAACTTGTTACAAAATTGTAAAATGTGAGGTACCCTCTGCCCCAGTTGTCAGGGAAATGTGCTAGGTCTATATACAAAGTTCTGAACCATTAAGACAGTTTAAAAAAAAAATATGCACTGCTTATATAAAGGAAACAAAACCAAAAGCACTGGCTGTGTTTTTGGTATCAAAAAAAAAAAAAAAAACGAATCAAAGCCTTTCCAATTATGTCACTTGCAAATAAAAATTCTATCCTCACTGTTAATATTTTAATGAATTTTTCTGAAGAGTTTAAATAGTTTAAAAAATATTTGTGGTATATTATTCTTGCTACTGAAGATTTCAAATGATAACTTACTGTTTTTATTATCAAGAAAGAAAAGATACATATTAATGAACTCTAAATCACCAAAGACTTCTTGAGTTAATTTAGTATGCCGTCTCAAAATTTTCTAACCAGTGCAAAACGCCAACTTTTATTTACTACTTTGATTACCAATATGAAATTTTTTTTTTTAAACACACCTGTCATTTATACATTTGATTACAAATATGACCAACATTTAAAAAAATACCACCTGTAATTCATCTACTGTAATTAATTTCAGCTTGTTATTTTCCATACAGTGAAGTCCTTTTTGGCACTTCACTAGTCAAACATATGGTCATCTATTTGGTACAGGCAGAAAAAAAAAAAGATTTCCCAGTGGTTCCAATATTCTAACAATTTAAAAAGTTGCTAATGGTTAACTTCTAGTCATTATATTAATAAGCTTGTGACCAAATTAATTTACTAGAGATTAACTTGACTTCCAAAGGATTCACTTTGATTTGTGTGTGTGTGTGATTAAATTATCTTTCTAGTTTTTTGTTTTTTTTAATTTACTTTCTAGTGATTAACAAAACCATCCAAAACTTTACTCTCTAGTAATCTAATTATATTTCTAGTGAGTGACTAATTTACCTTCTAGAGATTACATTAATTTTCTTGAGATTAAATTAACACAAGCATACAACAAAGGCTTACCACAAGCATGTGACAAAAATAACAGAAACAAGTCAAAAAAATGTGCTATAATTTAAAAAAATACATATTATATAGCTTTAAAATAATTACGGATTTTCACTGTGCATTTAACTTTCTTCCTTCAAAATAAGATAAATTAGTTGTTAAAACAAACTGGCAACTAAACTGCAGCTTCAAACAAAAAAACAAAATGACATGGTAGAGCAACTTCATTTACAATAATTTGTCACACAAATGATATACCACCACTGACTTGTCCTTTTCTTGTTAATATGAAAAAACATTTATATTTTTTTTTTAAAAGCTTATAATTGAACAATATGTTACCACATAAAAAGATCATGAAGGAAAATGCATAGAGGGTGGTCACAGATCCCATGTTGGCAAACAAATCATGGATCAGCACCACCCATTTAAATTCCAATGAAAATGGGGGAAAAGCATGCTGTGTGTGTATATGTGTGTGTGCGCGCACACACGCACAAGTGCAAAGGTGCGCACACGTGCGTGTGTGTGTGTGCACGCACTCACAGGTGCAAATGTGTGCGCACGTGCGTGTGCAAGCATACATGTATGAGTGTTAGAGATAGATTATGACATTTCATATCCAGTTATTATTAATGCTTGGTATAAGTAAAGTTTACAAATATGAAAATGTATTTCACAAAGGCACAAGACTAGATAAAAAAAACTAAAATACAGTTGACAAAGGCACAACATAAATGAAAAAATACATTCCCGCAAAAATAAGAAAACATTGGCATGGAGAAATTCTGTTCCACAAAGGCACACAAGATGAGCAGAAAATTGTAGAAATCAGACTAGCTAGAATTAGATATAGTATGAGCTGGAAAACAAAAACTGCAAAATAAAACTTTGAAATGAGCAAATAACTACAGCAGAAAACATTCTTGAGGTTGAAATAAAAACCTGATTAGCAAGCAGATCAAGTTATCATTAAGCTTGATTATCATCATCCTCTTATTCACTTATTCTCTTACTAGTTCAGGTGTTGAGGCAGATATAATGTTCTGCTTCTTGTTCTTCAGATCAAACTGACCATAGTCCATTGTCTTGTTTCTCTGATGTTATCTTTTTATCTAGTTTTTGGTCGACCTCATGTTTTACATCTCTCTCCTTCTCTTCTTTTTCGCAATCACCAGCCGTAAACTCCAGCAGAAAGTTCTGGTTATTCATCCATTTCTGGACTTTAGTCTTGATCCTGAATCTGAGTTTTGCATGCACGTCCGTTGTACCAATCTGGCATAGTTTTTCTCTTATGACTTGATTCCTGATTTCATCTGTACTGGTCACTCCTGCAGCCTGTCTCAGACACCTCATTTCTGTGTGATCCAGCTTGATCACAAGAAAAGAAATACACAGCTCAAAAGCTACAAAACAAAAAACAACATGTAACTTGATTAGAAAACAAATTTAAAAACGTGGAAACTTGACAAAGTTAACGTGTAAGTATTAGAAAACATGCAAACAGTCAAAACTTCTAATAGGAGACAGATAAGTTACAGTACATATAAATTTGAAATAGAAAATAGAGGCAAGTATAAATTTGAAGGCAAGTATAAATTTGACAGAAAGCACAACAGACTCATGTAGAACTTGTTAAGGAGAAAAAAAAACCAAATCTGACCAGAAAACCAGTAAGCATAACTCTAACATCAAAACACATCAAGATAACATTAAACGTGATCAAAAATCTCACATCAAGTTAACACCATCTTCATGGGGGGAAATACATCAAGTTAACAGAAAAAAATTTAGTATGCCGAGACTAAATGTAAAAGATGTACATACACTGAGAAGCATCTTCCTCTCAGAAATTGGGCAACCAATAATAATAATCTCCCCTCTTACCCCTCAAATAAAATTGAATATATTCATCTCAAAGACACCTTTTTTTTTTAACCATGTCAGCATATCTAGCCAGATTTCTTTATTATGAGTGGTCTAAGCAGAAAAGATATAAAGCACTATACATTGCTTGGTATCATTGGACAATAGTTAATCGCACAAAGAACTGTGATTTGAGACAGCCAAAATAAATATTCTTGCAACTACCCACAAAAGAAACTGCCTTATAACACAGAATCATAATGATATTGAAGCATATTTTCCATGTATAAAACGGGTATGTCAACACATAAAATGTACCCCTCAACGAGCCTTATTACATTATAATATAAAATCTTCAGAGATGTGACTCTATTGTCACACTACAATTAAATACAAGAACAAAGCTATAAATAAAACTATAGACCTCAAAAACTGTTATTACAATTAGTTTCTTACAACTGAAATCTCAGAATATAAAATTGCCTGGTCAAAAGAAATGGACAGTTTGTGATAAGAGTGAAGCAAACATTAATTTTAAAACAAAATAAAATACCCCATGTGTAATTTATTCATGTTAAAACACATTCAGAGGAACTAACCATCATAATAAAAAATCAGTTAGTTTCAGCTGGTGCTAAAAAATGTAAAAACAAAACTTTTGATAAACAATACATGTAACTGTCTGTATTTACTATTGTTACAGCAGTGTGAGGCAGGGAAGTCTTGAGTCTGATGATTTAGAGCTGCATAGCTCTCATCATACTAAGGATTTTATCTGGGGTCTTCTAAATGAGATCCCAGCCTTCTTAACCGCTCAGCCAGATGCTCCTCAATACACATTGTAATTCCATTAAAAAAAAAATTATCAGAAATGAAAAATTTAAAATTATTACCCCTTTAATGTTTAAATGAAAACAATGTGTATATTATTAATAAAGCAGACAAAAGAGTGACATAAAACATGTTGGTAGCAGATAACTTACTAGAAAAATTAAATGTTTTGTCCCAGTGCACTTTTATGCACAAACATGCACACAAAAGAATTTGGAGAGAATATTATCTATGACTACAAACTGTCAGTACAACTGAAACAGATGAAACTGTCAGTACAACTGAAACAGTGAAACTGTACAACTGAAACAGATGAAACTGTCAGTACAACTGAAACAGATGAAACTGTCTGTACAACTAAAACAGATGAAACTGTCAGTACAACTGAAACAGATGAAACTGTCAGTAAAACTGAAATAGATGAAACTGTTAGCAGTCATAGATCTTCTCATTCCTCAGTGGAGGTGTGCAGAGAGAAACAATAAGAACTCCACTAGTATAGATAAAGGAAAGTAGAGGCTACCATAACATTAGCCATTTGGAAAAGACGGCTATATAAGGAGAAGTGTCTTGTCTGGAGGGGTCTTAAGAAGCCCTAGTTAAAAATGTCCCAAAGAGCAAAACAGCAAATTATCACACCTTGTTTTTATCTTCTGTGTTTTCTCAAATAATGTTTTAAAACAACCTAACGTACCTTCCGGACTATTCCGTGGCGGCATATCACATATATGCAGTCAACAACTCTGCAGCGGTAACAAAAATGGCAAAATATTTGCGAGTCAAATGTAAAATTAAATGAACTCCTTATAATCACAACTGTAGTTTTTTTTTTTCACCTTTTAACTTTGAGTAACAAATTATAATATGTGTCTCATACACATAATCACACAAATCAACTGCCAGCTCTCTCTTTAGCCCTGCAGATGACACTAAATCTGCTTTTGCATCTTTGGGGGGGGGGGGGGAGATATACCACATGTGTGATGTTCAGGTATTCCTCGGCTGAAATTAATATCCCACCATTTGCCTCTAAAACTGTCTTGTCCCTCAAATCCAAACAATATTTATTGAAAGTCTTTAAATATACCTGTACTACAAAGAACAAATACTAATTTATAACTGGTCAACTATAGTTTCTCTCTACAAACCATATGATGTTAGAGGCCATAGATTATTTCTCTGCCAAATAATTGGACCTTAATTTTTCCTAAATTGAGTCAACTATGGTATAACTTAAATGTCACTTTTCAAATGTGAATCTAAACTTCTGACACCCTGTGCAACTATACAAAACAGTACTATAACAGCACTCTACAATTTATTGCACAGTAATAATTACTGTTCTATATGGATAAGGATAATTGAAAACTGTAGCAATTATCTTCTAGAAATTGTATATTTCTCTACAAAAAATTTTTTAATATTCCTATGCCACAACTATTATTTTATTCAAATTAGCTGACTGTCTTATTTTTGAAAAAATATGTATTCTTCTCTCCCACACACTCACTACAGATAATCGGCAGGATTCTTGTACTATTCATTTTTCACAACCACAAACTTATAAACAAAAAATGTAAACTGGCAAGCGGCAAGTAAAATATGGTCTCTGTTTCCTCATAAACATTAAAACAAAAATTAAAATATTCAGTTAGGATGAAGTTTTCAAATACTCTTCACTAAGAGAAACAACAACTACTTCTTACACAACTTCACATATTCTAATAATGTCCCTTGACTGCATCTACTGCTCCCTCCCCCATAACATACTACATAGACATACTATGTCCCACAACCGTGACCTTGCCAAAACTGGTCAACTGTTGCCAGTATGTTTTAATAATATGTTTCTCTCTCCACAAAGCCTCCGGGGCTCCTCCTGATTATAAGTTTGCGCACCTCGTCGTAAATAAATATGGCCAGACTGTAGGGAAGGGCCACCAACCACCACGTGAACCTGAAAAAAAAAAAGAATGCAAATTAAATCTTCTGTTGTTTGTAATCTTCTACAATGGGGTATAGAACTAACTTCTGGTTTTAAGATTTTAAACTTCTATCCTGGGATGCAGACATATCTTATATGTGTATTTAGTCACAATAATATGTAGTTTTTCCTCCTTACAAAGGAAGCAGCAAACTTTACCTTCAAAAAATAACAAAAATGTCTACAGACAAAATGACATTCCAAACCAAGAATTCAATGAAGAAGCAACTGCAGATACTAAAAGCAAGGAATATCTTGGCTCCACACTTTTAAAAAAAGAGATTTGAAATTAAGTGGCTGACCGTAGCAACAGAGAGCCCAAGACTCAATACTGCCATAAAATTACAGGAAAAAAATTGTGAGAACATGCATCCTTCTTGTGGCAAAGTATGGGTGTCAGTCAACATGTCACAATAACATTTTTTTTTTTAATTTTTTTTAAAAACAACAAACAAACAAAAACAAGACAAATCAGGCCCATTACAAATAATTTCTGCAAACACTCAAATCAGTTACTTTTTACAACATGCTTGATAAGTGGCAGTGGGTATATATTCTCCTGGCAGAGACACAAGGAGATGAGATAACTAACATCTACATTCAAAAATAAAACATTACCTAAGTGGCTGCATACGTAGACCCTTGTCCAGTCCAGGGCAGTAGCACAGAAAAGCAGCCAGGGCAGTTTCAAAGAAGAGGGCAAATGTCAGATGATGGTTCCTGCAAAAAAATAACATTTTTAAAGATGGTTTGACAAGCAGCAAATAATTGTCATGGGACAAGGGCTTCTTACATCATAGGGCAGGTCCCACATCATGAAACCTGCTTCCAAAATTCACAGGATATCCAACATCACAAATTCAGGGGAGATAAAGAATTATTTCCATCCATTACTTGATACTTCTACAGACAACAGATACATAATGATGGTCGCAACAGACAAATCTTTTCTGTTTTGTTTTTCTTCAGTTTTATTATATAAATAACAGTGATGGCTAAGTGAATAGTATAGTTTTTCACTAGGACAGAGATTCAGGTCCAGAACTAGCAGGATTTATCAGCCCAACTTGTTAAATAAATGCCAAATTACAGTAAGAAATGTTTAGGAAGGACTAGCTACCATGAAGTTTAACTGGCCATCTATCTCATTATAACCTGAGTTAGAATGTGTCATGGTCTTACTGTTCCCATCCAAGGGTCTGCTAGGAGACTACACCAACATGAGTTGGGCAGACAGGGTGCATTGGCAGTACACTCACATTCAAGCCAGGTTTTGCCACCTATGCATTCCTTTATGTCTTGAGGTCACCTGAAACAATGGCCTTTAAGGTCAAGCAAGCTGTGCAAAATGGTGTCCAGGTATTTTCTGGGGTAAGCCTCCAGAACTAACTCAGCTTCACATGGGGATTAGACCATTTTTCTACGATCATATTTTTTTGTTTCATTTTCGATGTGACATAAACGTGCTGCGCCTGTTTACAGCAGAGCTGTGATATTTGTGCCCTTTGGCCAACACATCCGACTTCAAGCATTTGTTGATGGAGTCTAACTTTCCATCTGAAAATCCAGATCTAAGCATGCTTAAAATCTTCTTTTTCATCATTTGAGTAATGTAATTGTGTTGTGCCTCTTTAAATCATAACTATCATTTTTGCACTTTTCTGCCAACACATAACTTATTTAGGAATTTGTTTTCTGAGTTAGCCTTCCAAGACCCAGCCTAATTTAAAGATGAGATCATTTTCAGTGAAATTTAACTTCTAATCTTGTCCCAACCTCTTGAAATTAGTCAATATAATTAGTAAAGCTGGATACTCAGCCAACAAGTGCCGTTTCCTCAAGCAGCTAACTCTAAAATCATACCCATAAAATTCCTCAATGAAATGAAACCAAGCAGAATTCCATCCTTTTTTTTTTTTTTTTTTTTTCAATGGATGACAGACAAAATCTTCTAAAAACAGAAACTTACTTCATTCCCTGTTGGAACAACGACAGACGCCTGGTCTTGCAGATGATCAAGTCAGCCCATTGGACAATCACAATGGAGACAAAGAAAGCAGTGTGGCAGGTGTACTCCAGCTTCTTGCGCTGGGAATAGGTCTGTCAATGCAGAAGTTACAAAACATCAGACAGCTATAAAAAAAATACATGCAACAATGTTACAACAACAACAAAAACATTAAAAACACACATTAAATATCTTAAAAACATAAATATTTTACAATATAACAATCTTAGAAACAATCTCCTGCACTGGGAAAGAGCAGAACTGTCAAGGCAAATGTAAAATCAAACAATCATAAAAACACAAGGAACTTTATTACAAAAAGAACTAAGTTATTTAGTTGACAAAATATAAATTAGTTTTTTCAGGTAAATTTCAGTTGTTAACTAGCTAAGGAAGGTGCAAATGAAGAATAACCTTATGTAACAGTCTCTTATTAACAGAAGAGAATAATCAAATCAATCAGATAGCCACCAAAACCGACAAAAGACGATTACCATATAATGGACAGATCAGAGCGAATAGGACACAATCAACTTCGCAGCCACATGTACACAAAATTTTAAGATTGGTGAATCAGCCATGTGTACATGTGAATTAGCACCTGAGATAACAGATCACGTTCCCCAAGACTGTCAGAAATACAACATATCAAGGCAAAACTTTTGGCCAAGAGAAACAACAGTGCGAGCCAAACTTTATGGGCCTCTGATTAAATTACAACAGACAGTGAAGATCATACTAGAGACAACACTGTAGATAAAGATCATCATCATCATCATAAACCACTTCTGCCGTTAAGCAACGTGGGGAAGAATAATTTGCGATCCGGTGCACGTTGGCTGCCACTGGCTATTGTCATGCTGTGAAGGCGCAGAGTGTCTTTAATGTTGTGCAGATAAAGATAATCTATTTAAATCTAACAAAATAAGAAGAAGTTGATAAGTTGTAAACTAAATGCAAACTTATGAATTAGTATGTTTTGAAATAGTTACTTAATTATGACTTTGGTTGCAAAGTTATGTATCAGTTAAAAAGTTCTAAAGAAAATGTTCAAATTAAAAATTAGTCAGTAATTGAGGGACTGTTGCAAGATTATGAATTACATTTCAGATTTATAAACTATTTACTAAGTTATGGATTAATTGGCTAGTTATTGATTAGTTATAAAGTTATTAATTACAAATTGATGGGTTCATTTCAAAGTTAAGTATTACTGCAGTTACAAAGTTTACAAATTGTTCATACCCATTCCTGGCCATAAGAATCCTCCAAATCGTTGATACCAACAGAGTCCCACTCCTTACGTATTCCCAGAAGTCGGGATATCCAGAAGCCATTTTCACCCATGATGACGAAGTATGTAAAGAAGCCGGCTGTTGCCTGGATCATGCCAATCTGGCCATAAGCCATACTAATCAACCTTTTAAGGGCAGAAGTTAAAAAAGGTTCAAGGTTTCATAAGAGTGCATGGTTTTTTTGTGACTTCAAAAGTTATAAACATATAGTCCCGTGGCAGGTACTGTCATGTCAGTGTGCTGACAAATGAACAGGGCAGATATACCAGCTTGTTCTGCACTACGTGGTGGTGAACTGATGTATGACAAACTAGATGTAATGGTTTCTTTGGGAGGGAGGAAACAGTGCCGGGGTGTAAATACATCATCATGATCTGAGGAAAATGGTGCTGCAAGGAGTGAGTAGGGGATCTGGCCGATGCTCAACGCTCAAGGTGAGACAGATATACAATCAGACTGTTACTGGTGTAGTCAGAAATGGAAATATGCGCTCGTTGCTCAAGAATGGAGGGTGCACTTATGAGAATGTCTCGAGTATAGTATGTCAATTCTTAATTCAACATTTAGATACTGCCAATTTTGAAGATTTAGGCCTTCACATGTTTTAGGATTTGGGCAGTTACTTCTCTTCCTCAAATCCTTTTTTATCCCAGGCAATCACGTGAAAATTTTCAGGAGGACTATTTTTTTGGGAGAAGACCAACCTCCCGAGCTATCGATCACCATCGTCCTGTTGTGTCATTAAACACTACCAAGAGCTCACAGGCTAATCCTACATTTCATTCTATTCTACGCAATCCTTTTCAATACGATGGATGGAAAAGTAAACTGGCAAACAAAAACAATAAATGTGCAGACAAACATACACTTAAACAAAACAATAAACTGGCAAACAATCACTGGGCAGATAAACACAAACACAAAAACAATAAACTAGAAAATTAACAATACATGGGCAGACAAACCTCTCATTGACCAATTTGTCAGTAAGTGGGTTACGAGGCTGTCGTTTCATAATATCCAACTCTGCCTGCTCATAAGCCAGAGAAATGGCCGGCACCATGTCAGTTCCCAAGTCAATGCACAGAATTGTGATGGTGCCCAGCGGCAGAGGGATGTCAGCAAGGATGAAGAACAGAAAGATGTGGTCAACATCACACAACTCCCCTTTACTTCCCAGACATTTTCTGGTACCCATTTTTGGCTGGGTCAACCCGGGAGGCTAAAACAATTTTCATAACATTCAACTTGATGTGGATACAAATGTTAGATTTATCAGCCAGATAGCAAAATTATCACTGGGTTCCTAGAACCAGACAACTCAGGATCATTACAACTGACACCAACTAGTTTAATCAGTACAATAATCATGTTAATTCTACTTCTGCATTGTATTAGGTCTATGTATCTATTGCCGTGTCTTCCATGACTTGACTGTATTATTATTATTATTATTATTACCATTGATGTATGACAAGGTAGATGTTGTGAGGGTCCTTTTGGAGCAAGTAAACAATGCGGAGTCACAGATAGATAATTAGGGTCTGAGGAGAACTGCGCTGTTAGGAGTTACCAAGGAATCTGGTTGAAGCCCAATACTCAAGAGAAGGGCGAGACGGATATACACTCAAGAGAAAGGTGAAACGGATGTACAATCATTCAGTTACTGGTGCCATCAGAATGGGAACTCTTCACTAGCTGCTGAAGATGGGAACACTGGTACAATTTTCACTATATATTTTTTTTAATAATTTAACCTAATTATATATATATATATATATATATATATATATATATATATATATATATATATATATATATATATATATATATATATATATATATGTGAATCCACCTACAATGAAATTGATTACTATCAAACTATATATATATATATATATAGCTCTCTCTCTCTCGCATGTGTATGTCCTTGAGAAAGATATTCACAGGAGAGGAAATGACATCAAAGTGTTCTGCCCTATGCAGCTGCACATGTTGCACATGCCTAAAAACAGCCCTGTCTGTATATGAGTTTTTGATGTAGGAGTCTTTATACAGAACTATCAATTTCCATCATGATTCTTAAATGGCTAGAAGCAAATTCCTATAGGGAGATTCTTACATGACTAGCAGTGATTCCAACATGGAGACTCTTACATGGTGATTATGCCCGGCTCTCTAGCGTAGTTAGCTAAACAGGATTGCGCGGTGAGCGGGTGACGAACTCCTTGTGGTCCGGGTTCACTCCCCGGGGTAGGCAGAAAAGCCACATTTCTCCCAGATTTACGGTATTTACAATGAAATCAAGGCCGAAAGGTTGCGATATCCATAATACCGAGCCTAAGGGTTTACAATTCATGGCTTCTGGATACTAAAACAAACAAACAAAACATGGTGATTCTTACAGTGTCTCTTACATACTTAGAAATTCTCACATGGCGACTCCTACATGGAGACTTACATGGTAATTCTTACACAGTGACTCTTACATAGAAATTCTCACATGAGGACTCCTACATGGAGGCCTTTACATGTGGCTATTTGGAGATTCTTACATGGCAACTCCTATATGGGTGATTATCTTAAAGTGACCTTTATGTTGGTAGAAGCAATCCTACTTGCAGATTCTGACATGGTGACTGCTACATGGGGACTCTTATAAAATGATTATGTCAGACTAACTTTCAGATGGCTAGAAGCAATACTACTCAAGGATTCTGACATGATGACTCTTATATGGTGACTCTTACATGACTAGCAGTGATTCATACAAGGAGACTCTTACATGGTGATTCTTACAAAGTGACTATTACATGGCTAGAAGTGATTCTGACAAAGTGACTTTTACATGACTAGAAGTAATCCTACTCATACTGACATGATGACTCTTATATGGTGATTCTTACAAAGTGACTATTACATGGCTAGAAGTGATTCTGACAAAGTGACTCTTACATGACTAGAAGTAATCCTACATGGAGATTCTGACATAGTGACTCTTATGTGGTGAGTTTAACATGGCTAGAAATGATTCCAACATGGTGATTTAGATGCAGCTTGAAGTAATTCTTAATTGGTGACTCCTACATAGAATTTTACATTGTAAATCTAACAGGTT
>CAJHNH020003900.1:0-32500 GCA_905116865.2 Candidula unifasciata
CGCCAGGAGCGAACCCGCGACCTTCCGATCCGGGGAGCGTAATCCTCACCACAGCGGGCTCCGGCTAATTTCTATGAAGCCAAGGGTATTCAAAACTGTGACATTTTAATTTTCCCTCGGGGTAAGGGTTTAAATCAGAATTTTAATTTTACAATTGTTTTCCTATAGCAACCATATTCAATGGGGGCCCAAAAAACTATAGAACGTTTGAATCGGTGGGAAATTTCTAGGAATTAAAATGCGCCCACTGGGAAAACCCTAAAAGAGCGCTCCTTTTGGGAAACCCAATTAGCCCCCCGTCCTGGGGATTACAGGGTTTCCCAAAAAATAACCCTTTTCCCGGGGGTTTTTCATATTGGGAATCTGGAATATGCTTTTTTTTTTGGGGGTTTAAAAAGGGATCTGGAATTTTAGCTTTTTTTTTTGAGGGTTTTAAAACCCGGGAAACTGGATCCCCTGTTTTGGGGCCTAAACCGGGTATTTTTGGGAAAACTGCTTTTTTTTAGGCTAAAACCCGGGGATCTTTGGGTCGCTTTAATTTTGAACCCAAAAACCCGGGGAAGTTGGGGGGGGCTTTTTTTTTTTTTTTGGAGGCTAAACCGGGTAGCTAGGATCTGCCCATTGCAGGCAAAACAAAATATCTGAAAATTCTTTTTTTGGGGGGCTACACTGGGTTTTTTTTTTCCGATTTTCTTTTGGGGGGAAATTAAAGGGTTTTCTGGGATCTGGGTTTTTGGGGGGTTAAAAACCCGGTATCTTTGATCTTTTCCTTTGAGGTTTTTCCGTATAAAGGCAAATTTCTTTTTGGAACCCGGGACCCGGGAAAACTGCCCTTTTCGACAAAATGGGATCGGGAAAACTGGGCCCCTTGCAGGCAAAACCGAGTATTTATAATATGCTTTTTTTTTCGAGGCTAAACCGGGTATCTGGGATTTACCATTTGGAGGCTAAAAAAAGGGGCTGGGTTCTGGGCCCCTTTGGGAAGGGTAACCCGGTAAACTGGGATCCGCTTTTAGAGGTTTAAAATTGGGGGTTTTTTGGGTCCGCAATTTTTTTTGGCCTAACAGGAAAATTTTTCTGGGACTTTCCATTTGGCGGGAACACCATATTTTCTTTTTTTTTTTTCCAGGCTAAAGAGGGATTCTGGGATCTGCTTTATTGAAAGCTAAGCCGGGTATCTGGGATCTGCCCTTTGGAAGCTAAACCAGGTATTCGGGATCTTCTCTTTGGAGGCTGAACCGGGTATCTGGGATTTACCCGTTGGAGGCAGAACCGGATATCCGGGATCTCTTTTTTTTGGGGGTAAATTTGGGGACTTTAGATCTGCTTTGTTTTGCCAAAAACTTGTCATCCAAAAAATGGGACCTTTGGGTTTATGATATGGCTTTTATTGTACGCACCCCGGTCAGCAGACTCAAGGGGGAAAAAACCCTTTTGAATAACCCACTGTGTCCCAATTTGTTAAATGGACAGTACCCTATCCCACGTCCTTTGGGAAGTAAAGACGGCCGGCGTTAATGCTGACCAAAAAATTACCCACCCCATGCCCATTGGTCTGTAAAAATATGGGGGCGCTTTCCCCCTTTTCCGATCGGGGGGGCGTTTAAAAGGTCTTTACTTACATTCCCGGAAACTCAATGGGATTTATTTAAACATTTTGTGAGGGAAAAAAAAAGTCTACCCTTTTAACTAGCCCCCCCCCCCCTCCCCCCCTTTTCTATTTAGTGTCCCCCCCCCCAACCCTTTTCCCGTCCTTCCGACGCAGGGACCAAAAACCTTTGGGACCTCTAAGTCCCCCATCTTAAAGGGGAAACCCGGGAAAGTTTGGGAGGCAAAGAAAGGTCATTTTTGGGGTTTGGGGGTCATATTCACCCTGTGCCTGTTGGTCCCCAAAAAAATATTATTTTTTCCAAAATACCCACAGGAACCGGGTATGGTTTTCCGGGATACAACCCCCCGGGGGATCAGAAATTTTTGGGTTTGGGGTCCTGACGGGGGGGAGCTTTTCAAAATTGACCTTGGCTTCCAGGTCGGCGCAGCTATAAATGGGCACCAGATGAAAGTCAAAGGAAGTTAAGGCTAACCCCATCACCCACCTAGTGCAATTGGTCTATAAAATATATGTCTAGCCCCATGTGCCCAATACGTTTGAAGGCGTGCAAAATGTTCCTTTTAAATTTTTTTGTGTTTACTTTTTCAGTTAAGGAGCTTTTGGCCGAAGGGTTAGAACCTTGTGCTTTTAAGCGGCAGACCCGGGTTCGAATCATCGGTAAGGCTGGGTATTTTTTTCTGTAGGGGCAAAAAAAAAAAAAAACCCTCACCTGCGCAATCAGTAGCGACAGCACTAGCCATGCGACCCTAAATCCTCAGACTAAAATGATCTTACATGTCCCATACATCAAGGCATTTATTTACATCAATGTGTGAGGGAAAAAATAAGTCTACTCTAACTAGTTCCCCCCCCCCCCCCCTTTTTTTTTTACATCGCTAAAGTGCAACAATAAAGGCAGTAATTCCCAGAACTTGTTCAAATTACATTTTTTGTGTGTTATATGAACAAGACTTCACACTATTACGTTACGAAGAATCTAAAGAAAGCTATAGATATAGACATGTCACAAACAGCCTACCTTTATAAGTGCCTATAATGCCTAGTTGAGGATTTGCATTGAGCATAGCGAAGAAAGTTTCATCAGGAACAAACGTGGGCTTTGTCCAGTTCAAAAGCTCCTTGGCTGTGTCATTGTGGAGAACGTAGTCAACAAACGGCCTGCAATCATTTATAAATTCAAGAAGTACTGGAAGCAGGCAGGATAACATATAAAAAAAAAAGTAAACAACCCTTTTCCCCGCCTTTAGGGCATATAGGGCTAGACCTCTATTTTTATAGACCAACAGCACAAGATGGGTGATGTGGTTAGCATCACACCGGGATAACATACAATGTTGGAAAAACCGAAAAAAAAGGAACATTCTGAACGTTGAATGTAAAATTAAAATCGACATCACTCGAGACACTCCCATAAGCGTTCTGTCACCATTTTCAACAGTAAGCGAAGAATTTCAATTGGGATGGTACCAGCAACTATCTGTGTATCGGTCTCGCCTTGCAGTTAAGTGTTGAGCGTTGACCAGATTCCCTGGTAATTCCCCGCAGCAAAAGAAAACGAACAGGAAGAGCCAAATGTCTCGAATAAGATGCGAACACATTGACAGCTAAAGGGAGAATTAAACTTGTCTCACAATCTGAATATTTTTGTCGTATAAAGCGATATGGCAAATTTGAGAAAAAAAAAAAAAAACAGTAGAGGCAATCTAATAGGGCAGGGGTCGACCAACACGAAGAAAGGCACAGGGTTTAAGTGATTCCTTAAATATAAAAGTACACAAAGTTGGAGAGCTGGGAAAAGACCCTGTCTCTTCAGGCAGACAATGATGAGAATGTCGTTCTGCAAGAGACCTGCTACATGATGACATAAAGAGAGATAAACAATACATACAAAAATGAGAATCGTCAAATTTTAGTTATACTTAGCCGTGCTGTATTGTGCCAAAACCTGAACGATAAACAGACAACAAGAAAATAGAACTGAGTCTCTGAAAATGTATACATATGTATATATGTATGTATGTATGTATGTATGTATGTATGTATGTATGTATGTATGTATGTATGTATGTATGTATGGATGGATGGATGGATGGATGGATGGATGGATGGATGGATTGGTGGGTGGGTGGGGTGGGTGGGGTGGGTTGGATGGATGGATGGATGGATGGATGGATGGATGGATGGATGGATGTGGATGGATGGATGATGGATGGATGGATGGATGGATGGATTGATGCTGATGGATGGATGGATGGATGGATGGATGGATGGATGGATGGATGGATGGAATGGATGGATGGATGGTGGGTGGATGGATGGATGAATGGATGGATGGATGGATGGCTGGATGGTATGGATGGACTGGATGGATGGATGGATGGATGGATGATGGATGGATGATGGATGGATGGATGGATGTATGTATGTATGTCAATGTATAGTATGTATGATATGTAATGTATGTATGGTATGTATGTATGTGATGTATGTATGTATGTATGTCTGTATGTATGTACTGTCTGTATGTATGTATGTATTGTATGTTCTGTATGTATGTATGGTATGTATGTATGTCTGTTATGTATGTCTGTATTATGTATGTATGTATGTATGTTATGTATGTATGTCTGTAGGGTTGTATGTATGTATGTATGTCTGTATGTATGTCATTATGTATGTATGTTATGTTTCTGTATGTATGTATGTCTGTATGTGTATGTATGTATGTATGTATGTATGTATGTATGTATGTATGTATGTATGTATGTATGTTTAGGTATAAACAGTTTACCTGTTAACCAAAATATGAACTGATCCCTTAACACGCTTCAATCCCTTTGGCGCCAGTTTGTTGTACCATCTCTCTGGATTTGCACTGTGATTACAAACATGTTTGGCAATAGAATACTTTAAAGCATTAATTTAGATAGAAAAAGAGTGGTAGGGGGTGTGGGGGGAGGGGTATGGCCGGGTCGGCTATTATTAAAAATAGCGAAAGACAGACGGAACGAGAAAATGACAGAGAAAATTGAAAAAATTAGGGGGTGGGGGAGAAAAAAGAATGTTGTTGAAAAACTTAGGAGAGTGAGAAAGACATAAGGAAACAAGGAAAAAAAAAATACAGAAAGAAACAAAGAAAGAAAGAATAAATGAATAAAAGTTTTGTTAGTCTTTGATTAGTGTCAATTACAGCTTATGATCAACACATGCTAACACATAGTTTACTTTGGCATTGCAGACAGGTCGCATCGTGTCATCCCAGTCTGCTTAACCTCACTCTCTCTTCTTCCTGTGTGTCTTATTTGTTTGCCTCTACTGCTTTCCCATATTAACACTGGATTTTTTTCGCAAAGACTTGATAGATGTTTTTTTTTCTAAATGTGTTGCGTATACAAAAATTGCCTCCTGACGCTAATCTCTTGATTTACTTAAATCTACTCTTGATGTCTCCAGTATCTTGGCACAAAAAATAGCATACAACGTCCTCTTATATACGCTGGTGTCGATTAATGAAAATTTAAGTTCCTCACTTTCTCAACGCCTAATTCCCACATATCATCATCATTATCATCATTAGCAGGAGCAGCAGCAGCAGCAGCAGCAGCAGAAGAAGAAGAAGAAGAAGAAGAAGAAGAAGAAGAAGAAGAAGAAGAAGAAGAAGAAGAAGAAGAAGAAGAAGAAGAAGAAGAAGAAGAAGAAGAAGAAGAAGAGGAAGAAGAAGAAGAAGAAGAAGAAGAAGAAGAAAAAGAAAAAAAGAAGAAAAAGAAGAAGAAGAAGAAGAAGAAGAAGAAGAAGAAGAAGAAGAAAGAAGAAGAAGAAGAAGAAGAAGAAGAAGAAAGAAGAAGAAGAAGAAGAAGAAGAAGAAGAAGAAGATGAAGAAGAAGAAGAAGAAGAAGAAGAAGAAGAAAGAAGAAGAAGAAGAAGAAGAAGAAAAGAAGAAGAAGAATAAGAAAGAAGAAGAAGAAGAAGAAGAAGAAGAAGAAGAAGAAGAAGAAAGAAGAAGAAGAAGAAGAAGATCCAAGAAGAAGAAGAAGAAGAAGAGAAGAAGAAGAAGAAGAAGAAGAAGAAGAAGAGAAGCAAGAAGAAGAAGAAGAAGAAGAAGAAGAAGAAGAAGAAGAAGAAGAAGAAGAAGAAGAAGAAGAAGAAGAAGAAGAAGAAGAAGAAGAAGAAGAAGAAGAAGAAGAAGAAGAAGAAGAAGATGAAGAAGAAGAAGAAGAAGAAGAAGAAGAAGAAAAAGAAGAAGAAATTTGTGCTGTAAACTTCTTACTATTTCAGTGTTGTCCTCACATCAACTGATCCGTTGTAGGCAGTGAGGATCTTCACAAGTTCGTAGTTTGTTTTCAGTGGAAACTCTTGCCCTGTCAAATTTATAAGGTATTTCCATTTTCTATACCTCCACAATTCCTCCATGCATATTAGCTCCGGTTCCAGCACCGTGAATGTTCCCCACTTCACGTCAACTCTTGTACTGGCAATGAGCACATTAGGGAAACAATTGGCTATGGCTGAAATAGTTCTGAAAAATTCTAATGGAGATTTGTAATCTACGTGGATACAGTAAACATTCTGTGGGCGGTAGATTGCTCGTAAAAGTCGCTCTACCATCTCAGCGTCTTTATAGACCATCACTGAATACGCTATGGAAAAGTTCCCTTCCTCATTCGTCAGCGAAGACATAATATAGCCACGTTGTTTTTGAAAGTCTGTACAATTTGTTGTTATGTTTAAATAAAACGAGTCCAAAAGTGGAATGCCGGCGTTTGTTTTCAGACTTAGCGCTGCTTTTATTTCATTTTTGTCGCCATCAAATAAAGCTACACAGTTAACTCCAGCAACTTGGACTTTTCTGGCGATTTCTCTTAAATGTTCAGCTTCTGTTGTGTTTTGTATTTCCGTCTTTCCCAAGAAAACGCGTGCAGAATTCTCGAAAGGAATGTAATGAAAGTTGGTCGTAACACTTTTCCATGACTCTAGATAGATGCTGCTTACGAACAGGAGGAATACCAACAAAGAGCACAGCAATAGCCAAAGGAAAAATAGTCGAAACGTTACAGCCTTCTTTCCTGTCGCCATACCTTTGTCTCTTGTAGTGAAACAATTCATTAGGTCTGGAAAAAAAAAAAAGTAAATAATAAATACTGTTTCACAGAAAGTCGTTTCCATCACAGCCCGCTTAAAATCAAGACACAACAGCCCGCCTAAAATCAAGACATCACAGCCCGCCTAAAATCAAGACACAACAGCCCACATCCTCTTAGTTGCCTAAAGACTCGTATTTCTTAAGCCCACTTTCGTGCTATTCGGGGGCTTGTCAGTCGCTTTACTCCACCATATCATTAGTAGTTTCTTTCAAGCCGTTGTATTTCTTGATGTAGTGAAATCGCTTCAGCTTCCAAAACAAGATGCTCTTTACGAGTCAGTTTTCTTGTGTGTTCATATCTTTTATAATGACAGACATGTTCTGTTATTGTAAGAATCTTTTTTGTAGTTTGGTTTATACAACTTATCAACATCATGGCACAAGAGTGGTAACCCATAATTGCTCTGTTCACGGGTGGTGAGCATACTTTATATCTTCTCTCCAGGCAATGCCAGCGTGGTGGACAATGAACAGGCAGACAGATTGACTGAATCCACACCACTGGGCGATGAACTGATACATGACAAGGCAGATGTGGTCAATGCCCTTTGGGAACAAGCAACGGAATCAGTAGAAAAAGAAGATTAATTATGGCCTGGAGAGAATGAGGCACTTGGGTGTAACCAGAGGGTCTGGTTGGCTCACTACACTCAGAGGAAAGGCAAGACGGACTTTTAACCAGATCGTGACCGGTACCATCAGTATTGGAACTCTCGACTAGCTGCTAAAGATGAGGAGAGAGCATGCACGGGAATGCTGTGATGTCAATTCTTGATTCAACTCAACTTCAGCAGCCAACGCAGAGTTCCCGATACTGATGGTACCGGTCACAATTTGGTTAAAAGTCCGCTTTGCCTTTCCTCTGAGTGTAGTGAGCCGACCAGACCCTCTGGTTACACCCAGGTGCCTCATTCTCGCCAGGCCATAATAATCTTCTTCAAAAGCAAATACATGAGGACAATTAAAATACAATGAGATAAATTTTAAAGAAGTGAAGAAATAAGAGAAATGTCAGGGGCAACCAGTCGTATCAACAGTTATAAGACGGAGAAGATGGCGCTATACTAGACACATCCTGAAAAATAAATCAACAAAGAATCACCGATAGGCATTACAATGCATTGATGAGGCGAAGACGCCCAAAAGGAACCTTAAACGAACGTTGGTGAGAGAGACCAAAGCTGCTAGACTAGATTAAATCTATGATATCGAACTGACTGCACAGGATAACACGGAATCGAGAAATAGAGCCCCATACCACACATAATGGCAGAATAGGACAATGAATGAAAAATGAATACACATATTATATACAACACAGCAACACAGTTTGTATCAATGTATTTTACCTACCTACACCATTTTTAGAATCAAATCGTCAAATAACCACAAACCACTGAATTATATTGAAATTTAAAAAAAGATGTCTACCACCGCCAGATGAAACCCATCTGCGTCACGTGGCAGGAGACCGTCACTGATGCCTTTTGATTTGTTTTTGAGATCAATTGTGGCTAGGGATAAGGTTTCTATTCTCCATAGCACAGTACACTACCTGGGGGATATCGAAACTGTGTGTAGCTCCTGCAGCCTGAGCCTTCTCCGTCGACCTGCTTTGCTTACTACAAAGAAAATGTAACACCAAATTATTTTAAATAACGATCGACCGGTCGCAAATGTATGTATACTCACATAGGTAAATATTAAAAGGTCTAACGAAAGAAACCCATTAAATTTTACACGACTGAAGAACTTTCTCTTGAAATATTTTCGTCAGATAGACGTCGTATTTGTCTCACGAAAGTAATAATTTGAGCTACAGGGATCTGCGTGGTCTCAAGGCATGGTGTCCGCCTCGAGTGCTAGGGGTTTCAGGTTCAATACCCGCTAAGGGTTGAATTTTTTTTAACGTGGACTTGAACTTCTAGTAATTCCCTCTGGTCTCTGGTTAGTGGGATCAAACGCCCGTGTGCATTGCTGCGCATGGAACAAATTCCGAGGCAGTTGGTAATCGAAAGAAATAGCCTAACGGCGCTGCCTGGGCAAAATTTATAGTCAAAAATCTACTCAAAGCATTTCAGGATCCTTGCTGGTACTACAGAACCTGTGCACTGTGCTGAGCTTATTCGGACTCAGACATGAGTTAAAAGAAGAACGGAGCGCTTATGGGTTACTAATGTGTACCCAGATGTCGATCAGCGGCGTCCGTGGCTAAGGCGTTGCGAGTCCGACTCGTAAGCCAGCATACCGCGATCGAAACCCACTGCAGGCTGCGTGGATTTTTGTCGTGGTATGGGACGTCGCAGGTCGACCCAGCCTAAAATGGGTACCAGGATGGGCTGTCCTGGGAAAGTAAAGATAGCAGACGTAATGCTGACCACATTACCCACAGAGTGCTGATGGTCTGTAAAAATATGGGACGCTCTGCCCATATGCCCGATGCGCCGAAAGGCGTGAAAAGGGAACTTTACTTTTTTACTTTACCCATATGTCGATATGTCGTTAAAAACTCAAACTTCTTAAATTGAATGAGCTGTTCGAATTGTGTGTCACTGTTTCCAATATGGAAAGCAGTTTTTTTTTAAAAGTTATTATTCTTTTAAATCCCCAGTCTGGCAGCAGGATACAACAGCCGGGTTGGGACTTTTGTAGTATACGAAAGTTTTCATTTGCCCTGTTTCCACGTTAATTTATTGTATTTGTTCTTTGTTATTATCTGGTTTCCTCAAACAGTGATTGTCATGCAGCGTTGGTAATTGTATTGTTGACAGCCTTCTGGCTCACATAATGTCAATCATTTAGTGATACCGACGCTCTTAAATCACACTGGAAAGATGTATGCTAAGATCATCGAAAGAAGGTTAAGACCATGGATATAGTATCAACTTTAAGAAGCACAGATGGGCTTTCGATGAAATAGAAGTTGCAGAAAATGCCATTCATACATTGAGACAATTATCAGAGAGAGCTATAGAACACGATAAGACATGTTTGTTGACATTCACAGACGAGGACAAAGCCTTCGATACAGTCGACATGAATATGTTGCGGGAATGTATGGGGAAAAAGGGAATTAGCAATCATCTCAATAAAATTTGCAATAGTTTTTATACAAGTAATAAATTGTACTCGAACAAAAAAGGCTCTAATGTATCAAGAAAAAAAAAAAAAAAATAAAGAAGAGAAAGCTCGTTAGGAGGGGGACTAGAAACATAAATATTTTAGCCCTGACATGCTTTCTTCTGTGTCAAGTATAGTCAACAAAAAAATAAAAAAAAATAAACAAACCAATAGGCTAACCACAAGTCCTTAACTGCCAAAATAACATAACTGGAACTATGATTACAACACTGAACATCTATTTATTTCACTGTTATAAAATGAGCGTCGTTCACATTAACAAGAAACAACGTGCTCGACAAGAATCTAAAGTGCTGATCATCTCCAACAAGCAATGAAATACGATAAAGAACGCATACGCTCAGAGAAATTACCCCAACAATGGTAATCAAATCTAACACTACTTACATGATTTTAAACGTACCCCCAATCATCAAGTCAGACTCTCTGTCTCGGCGCGTCGCACCTATATTGCGATGTGGCAACATAGGACAACTGGCCCCTGCCAGCCAAAAATGGAGAGACCACTCAACGGATGAGCAAGGCCTTTTATTAACTCATGGCTTGACCAGTGGCCATACTTTTTCAGCATTTTAAGTCTAGCTGCTGAACAGCAGTCTTTAACAATTTTGGGACTTTCACAAACTGCTACATAAGATCAAAGGCAGGATGGTCAAGAACTTTTATAGTGAACTTTGGTGTGCGGCAGGGCTGTGTACTATCGCCACTACTGTTTGTAACAACGAGCTTTATTCATGAAAAACAAATTTACAGAATTACTATTCGCCGACTACCAGGTACTCCCAAAAAATTAAGGAATGCCTACAGAGCCACCTAAATAAAATTAGTACAAAGGGGATGAATATAATATGACAATAAACACTACGAAGACAAGAGACAATGGTAATAGGAAGCCAGAAAGACAATTTAAAAATACAATTAAAAAAAACAAACACACCTTAAGACAAACAGAGGAGTAAAGGTATTTGGGGTCAATTTCTACATCCGACGGAAAACTGGACACAGAAATTAGCTCGAGATGTTCCAAATCAAGTAATAGGGAAACTATCTCCCCTGTTGACACACAAGCAGATACCACGGAGTACTAAAGTGAATCTTATCAGAACTATTGTTTTTGGCCAACACTATGCTATCAGTGCCAAATATGGACACTTACACCCTTCAGTGAACTTACAATTGTGACAACAGAGATGAAATACATTGAAAGAGCTGCAGGAGTTTTAAAGAAAGACAGAATACGATAACACGAAATCAGACGAATGCAGGCAAAAAAGCCAGTCTTACGAGTCTTCAAAGAACAACAAATGAAGTAGTTTGGACACCTAACAAGAATGCCCTGGTACTATTTGCCACAGCTAGCCAAACTAAAACGTTTCAACAGGTGTAGACTGAGTGGAAGACCTCAGAAAAATGGAGTGATGACATTAAGAACAGCCTTACAGAAATAAACATTAGTCTTAATTGTGCTCTTGACAGAGCTCATCAACGAATGTTAATCTCTCTCCGACACTTACCTGAGGTACAATTAGGAAGAGAAGAAGAAGAAGAAGAACGCTCTTACATACAATGTTTTGTATTGAGGGATGTCTGTCCACATGGCTAAAGTGTTAGGTCCCGATGATTATGCGTATTTGTGTGTATGTGAGATGCGTGGAATTGTGTGATTTTATTTAATGTTTTTGGTTTGGCTTACGTCAGTGTGGGATGATCTTTTCTTCTCAGTACAACGCCAGGTAACCATTTTTGAGTGGCTTCGCTGGTGAGAAAAATCACTCTTCTCAGTACTCTCAATGGTCATGATAAAAAAAATAACCGCTGCTTCCAGAGCAATAAGCATGGAGAAGCAGAGCAAGCAACTACACATGCAGTAATTGTATCAGACTCCATAAATTTGCTTCAGAAATCTACAACAGTACGCTCTTAATTGGTGGACAACTTTAACTTCCATCACATGAATACAAGCTTGACTGGAAAGGTCACGCGTAAGTAAAGTAAAGTAAAGATCCCTTTTCACGCCTATCGGCGCATCGGGCATATGGGCACAGCGTCTCATATTTTTACAGACCATCAGCACTCTGTGGGTAATGTGGTCAGCATTACGCCGGCTGTCTTTACTTTCCCAGGACAGCCCATCCTGGTACCCATTTTAGGCTGGGTCGACCTGCGACGTCCCATACCACGACAAAAATCCACGCAGCCTGCAGTGGGTTTCGATCGCGGTATGCTGGCTTACGAGTCGGACTCGCAACGCCTTAGCCACGGACGCCGCACACCTAGTGTGCATATTTTTGATCTTTTCTCCAGGCTATACCAGCGTGGTGGATAAAGAACAGGCAGACAGATTGATTGAATCTGCACCTCCGCCAGGGAGCGAACCCACGACCTTCCGATCCGCGGCCAGCGTCTAGCCACTCATTAGCAAGATATGCCACAGTCAAATCAACCCTCTATTACAATCAAAGATTGGTATCTGCCGCACAAGAAGCTCAACACAGCATTTATTTTTTTTAATAATTGTTTCCTTCTTTTTATAACATTTATTGAAAGAGATTGTTTCATAAATCCTTGATCTTTTAAAAGATAGATCATGCTAGGTCTAATCTCTGCCTTACATCTGCCATCTGGTGTCAGATTAGCTCACGTATTTTGCATTTATTGACGTTGTAATGTATTAAATCTGCTTCATTTTAATCTCCACATATTGTTATAACTTGAATTCAAACTGCTGGTAAGTCTTCTCTCTCTCTCTCTCTCTCTCTCTCTCTCTCTCTCTCTCTCTCTCTCTCTCTCTTTCTCTCTGGGTAGAGAGAACGAAATAGCTTGTTTTGTATAGATAGATAAAGAGAAAACACACAAATGAACAAAGACAATTTATTTTCATAAGGGTTAAAATCTGTCCCGTTTTGCGCTTTCAATCCCCCCCCCCCCCCCCAGTTCGAAAGACAGACAGACAGACAGACAGACAGACAGACAGACAGACAGACAGACAGACAGACAGACAGACAGACAGACAGACAGACAGACAGACAGACAGACAGACAGACAGACAGACAGACAGACAGACAGACAGACAGACAGACAGACAGACAGACAGATAGATAGATAGATAGATAGATAGATAGATAGATAGATAGATAGATAGATAGATAGATAGATAGATAGATAGATAGATAGATAGATAGATAGATAGATAGATAGATAGATAGATAGATAGATAGATAGATAGATAGATAGATAGATAGATAGATAGATAGATAGATAGATAGATAGATAGATAGATAGATAGATAGATAGATAGATAGATAGATAGATAGATAGATAGATAGATAGATAGATAGATAGATAGATAGATAGATAGATAGATAGATAGATAGATAGATAGATAGATAGATAGATAGATAGATAGATAGATAGATAGATAGATAGATAGATAGATAGATAGATAGATAGATAGATAGATAGATAGATAGATAGATAGATAGATAGATAGATAGATAGATAGATAGATAGAGAGAGAGAGAGAGGGAGAGAGAGAGAGAGAGAGTAAAGGATGCCAAAATATAAGCACAAATACAGCTGGAGGACAAATTATTGGATAGGACCAGTTGCTTCGTGTAAATCCCTGAGTCACAGATTGATTATTGCAAACCCTTTTTTGCCAAGTAATTCTGACCTAAATCCCTAACTGCAATGGTTATGTCAAACTTGCAAAGACAGACTTTCCACACTCGGACTTTGATAACTGTAGTGTAGCCAGAAGAAGTGACCTAAAAAGAAAAGCATTTGTGAAGAAAGTATGAAAAGCAGATATATGTAATGTCCAGTGGTCATATGACGTTGGGTGTCAGTCCAGCTCAGTAACATTAGCACCAACACACACACACACACACACACACACTCACTAACTCACTCACAAACACACACACACTCACACACTCATACACACACACTCACACACACTCACACACACACACACACTCACTCACACACACACTCACACATGCACTCACACACGCACTTACACACACACTCACTCACACACACACTCACTCACTCACTCACACACACACTCACACACACACACTCACTCACTCACAAACACACACACACACACTCACACACTCATGCTCACACACTCATACACACACACTTACACACACACGCACTCACACATACACTCACACTTACACTCACACACACTCACACACACACACATACACTCACACACACACACTCATACACTCACACACACACACTCACACATATGTATGTACATATTCTTTTTACACAGTTTTCTACACAACACTTGTATCTTGAAGCTACAGATTTTCTCATCGTCGTCCTGCTCGTCATCCTTGTCTTCATCAACCTCCTCAATGACTTCATCTTCTACCATTCTAGCAAACTCTTTCTTGGCAGCGGGCACACTGCTTAACCCCCTGCCCACCCTCCCCCCCCCACCCCTACTGTTTCTTCTGGATTCAACCATTTTAGCCTCGTATTTTTAAAACTCCTTCACAGCTTGTTTCTAAGTTGGTTTCTTATCTTCATTGGTCATTGACCCCATCTTTTCACCAGCTATTTTCAGCATACCTTGGGCCATCTTTTGTCATCCCACTTGGGAAGTGAGCCAGGGAAAAGAAATAAACAGTTGGTGGCCTCCTAATTTTGTTGAGATCTACTGACTTTCCTTTGTAGGCTGCCATTTGAACTTCACATCTATTCTTGTCCTCACCTGCAGTAGCTTTAAGGCGCTTCTTCTTGTGGGGAGTTAGTGCCCTTCATTCCTCTGACACATCCTTGGTAAATTATGCAATTTCTATGAGTTACACAGGCTTGCTAGCCTTTGTTGCTTCTTTGCGGTATTGAGCCAAGAAGTAGAAGTATTCAGCCGTCGAACGTTTAGCCTTGTTAAAATCCTCCACTTTTTTTTTTTAAATGGGTGATTTTACCAGTTGCCAACCTTATTACATTTAATGTCAGAAAGAGGGTGCTAAAATGTTGTATAGAAACTGTTCTTTTGTATGGCAGAAAATCTTGGAATGTCAATGAACAAATTAAAAAGAATTTTGAAGAAACACAGATGTGGTTTCTGAGACAAATGTTACGAATACCTTGGAGTATCTAACAACGATTGCTTGAAAGAAGCTAATGAAAGTAGATCTGTATATGCAACAAAACGAAAGAGACAAATACTGACTGACTGACTTTCTACCCCACTAGGACATCACACAAGCGATAAACACCCGATGACACAAAGTGCCACCATGCGGATGAGGTCGCCGTGGAGAGGTCCCAGAAACGGCGTTCAGACAATGGGCCATATTTATGGCCTGCCTATATTGCGGCCCCTGGCAAAAGCCAGGGTGGGGCTTCAAATGACAAAAAATTTCGTCCTGAAAAGGACAAACCTGGGTAATGCTAGTGGTAGTATATAAACAAATACTGTTCTTTGGCCACAAAATAAGAAGAGAGAGATTGGAGAACATTGTTACAACTGGAAAAATCAGCAGAAAAAGGTTAAGAGGCACACCAAGAGAGATGATGCTGGATGGGCTGAAACAATGGCAAAGAGGGATATCATTGAGAGAGATGTTCCAGGCAACTAGGGATCGTGATCTGCGAAGCCGCATGCGCGCCTACGCCAGATGGCAGGGCTCATGATGATGATGAGCTTTTACGACCCATGGCTGTAGAGATTAAGTATATGGGGGGACGAAAAAAACTAGCAGAGAGCAAGCTGCTTGTGCAGAGAAACACTAAGTAGTTCTACTAGACGTCTGGACCTCAAATAAACTAGTCAAATGAACTGTGTTTAACGTCGACTTTAGGGGAAGTAATCTGCTCTAAAGTAACAACAATATTAAACCAGGACCCAAAGGGACGCAATTCATTGTTTGTGCAAGTTCGCATAATAACACTCTTTTATATATACTATTGTTTGCAGTTAGTACTAGAGCTGGGGTTAGAGTTATGGCCAATCCTAACTCTGACAAAATGCCTAACTCAAATCCTAGCAAAATCCATAAACATACATAACCTAAAGCAATTTTAAATACCGGAGAACACTTTTTATGTGACCATACACAAACGATGCACTATGTCCCACTCTGGATTTTACCGGGAGCGAATTAATCATTCGTTACGTCCTTCTTAGGACGTAATTTTTTGTAATTTGAAGCACCACTCTGGCTTTTGCCAGGGGCCGCAATATAGGCAGGTCATCATTATGGCCAAATGTCTGAACGCGGTTTCTGGGACCTCTCCACGGTGATCCTCATCCGCATGGTGGCACTTTGTGTCATCGGGTGTTTATCGCTTGTGTGATGTCCTGGTGGGGTAAAAAAGCCAAGCCAATCATTCGTTACGTCCTTCATAGGATGTAATTTTTTGTAATTTGAAGCCCCACTCTGGCTTTTGCCAGGTGCCGCAATATAGGCAGGCATCAATGTGGCCAATTGTCTGAACGCGGTTTCTGGGACCTCTCCACGGTGATACTCATCCGCATGGTTGCACTTTGTGTCATCGGGTGTTTATCGCTTGTGTGATGTCCTAGTGGGGTAGAAAGTCAGTCAGCGATGGAATCAAATAAGTCGCCATAACGGTTGAAAGGCTTTCTGGACCTCTCGGCCTTTTCGCTAAGATCAAAGTGTAGCTTTGTTGCACTGGGTCTGGCTTATAGGACCTCGATCGGTAACAAACGAGTCACCTGCCGGGCGCTTTCCCCGTTGAGTCTGGATTACCAACATAATATTCTTCGGGTAGTCGGGCGGCTAGGCTGGGCATTTGGCAGACCGACCCGGAAAAAAAATTCTGCGACTTCTCCAAGGGTGATCCTTATCCACATTGTGGCACTTTGTGTCACCGGGTGTTTATCGCTTGTGTGATGTCCTGGTGGGGTACAACAAGCAGCCAGGTTCTGTAAGCTTAAGTACTCCACCTCGGCTGTAGTCCATTGAAACAAATGGGACTCATACATCGTTTCTCATTTGGGAGTGAAAAAAAAAATTAGAAAAGTAAAGATCCCTTTTCACTCCTTTCGGCGCATCGGGCATATGGGCAGAGCGTCCCATATTTTTACAGACCATCAGCACTCTGTGGGTAATGTGGTCAGCATTACGCCGGCTGTCTCTACTTTCCCAGGACAGCCCATCCTGGTACCCATTTTAGGCTGGGTCAACCTGCGACGTCCCATACCACGACAAAAATCCACGCAGCCTGCAGTGGGTTTCGATCGCGGTATGCTGGCTTACGAGTCGGACTTGCCAGCTCCTTTATTATACCACTTTTGAGGTGTAGGCAGGGGGTCCTTGAGCCTGAAGATTTACGGCCGCATGGCTAGTGCTGTCGCCACGGACTGTGCAGGTGAGGGTTTTATTTTGCTGTGACAGAAAAAATCCCTAGCCTTACCGCGGATTCGAACCTGGGTCTCGCACTTGACAGCCTGAAGTTATAACTGTTCGGTTAACCCAGTAAAGAAAAAAAAAAAATAAAGGAAAGTGGGACTCTTCCCACCAAGAACACAGTCCCGACCCAGTCAATCTCTTCCCACCCAGAACACAGTCCGACCCAGTCAATCTCTTCCCACCCAGAACACCTTCCCGACCCAGTCAATCTCTTCCCACCCAGAACACAGTCCGACCGAGCCAATCTCCTCAAATGAAGGTAACAAACTACTGAACTTAGTCTGCGAGCTGGACACAATAGATTCCGTCGTTATATGTAAAGTAGCCTCACCTAATAAAAGATTGAGCAGCTGCACGGAAGATGAGTTACCGACTTCGCAGGAATCTGAAGCTGCTATAAGGAACTGCTTGATGAACTGTTTGTCTGTAGCCGATGAAATGAGCACGGTTTTTACGTGGCTGCGTGCTGTTTTTGGCAATGTATTGTCACTTCTCTTCATGGTTATTTCTTGACTGAAGCAAAACAATTTAGTTGTTTGCAATAATCAAACCGAAGACCGTAAATGTTTTACTTGGTTTACTTGTGCTTTGTATGCTTGCTGTCAGTGGAACCCGTTAGCTTTGGACAGCATGTGTGTATGCAAACGCGTATGCGTGCATTCACACATGAGCCTGAAGACATGTTTGTTATATATGTGTATATATATATATATCTGTGTGTCTATAATTATAAATGTATGTCTATATATGTGTGCGTGGTTGTGACCCGCCCCAAGCCACTAGTTTTGGTGCAATTGACATTTCTAAGCCAACATAATTAGCACAAAGAAACTAAACCACAATTATAACCGATACTACTCGCAGTAGGTTGAATATGTCGATGTCTGTGTTTTACATAAATGGATGGATGAGTGAACAGTGTACATACAAAAAGTAGATCTCTAAAACGAATGTGCACACAAAACTCAAATTCTGGAACAAGGAAACAGTCAAGAAGTGGACGACCAGCCAGAACTTTCCACCGGAGTTTACAGCAAGTAACATGAGAAGAATTACGTGTTTTATCACACCATAACCAAATGTAATTAGATTGACAAGCCTAACCAGGATGTCTCCAACGAAACGACCACACCTATTACCCAATTAACTCTTCCCAGAAGAAATAATTCACATCCTTTTGATACTTCAAGAGAAGGGAGAATTTTGTGCACAGAAAGAAATGAACGAAATATAAAAGAATCAAGGTGGAGGAAAGGAACAGCGAATAATAAATAGATCGCAATATTAAAAGAAGTTAAGGCAAGCAGAGGGATACAATAAAAGAAGACATATACAAGGGCCATTCAAATAAAAGACCAGAGTATTAAACATAAAAAAAATTAATAAAGGACAAACAAACAAAAAAGAAGAAAAGAAGAATGGATGAAAAAATGTATGAATGAAATGTTCCACTGTATGGGACATTCCCATGCGTTCTTTCTGATCTTTCTGAGTATCCGACGAAAAAT
Organism: Candidula unifasciata; assembly: GCA_905116865.2. Classification (NCBI taxonomy): domain Eukaryota; kingdom Metazoa; phylum Mollusca; class Gastropoda; order Stylommatophora; family Geomitridae; genus Candidula; species Candidula unifasciata. The sequence goes on from CAJHNH020003900.1 coordinate 18,808, forward strand.
TCGTATACTTGTAATGCTAGATGCATTGCAGTTGACAGCCTGCCTGTCGTTTAACCTGCGATTTGGAGCTCATTCAGGATATGAGTGTGCAAGTATGAGAATGTGAGAGCATATATATATATATGTCTGTGAGTGTGTAAGATTGTGTACACATGATGTATGTATTATATTCTATAATGTATATTTTTATTCTATATCTATAACATGCATTTTAAATAACAGGCATTGGTAGTCCGGAAAACGAGTGCTTAGAAGGGCCGAATGTCAGACGGGCCTGCGTGCCCAATTTGTAACCCTTTGAAAATAAAGTTTGCTGGTTCGTTCGTTCGTTCGTTCTCTGTTCGCTCCCAAGTGAAGCACCCTCTCCATGCATGGATGCTTTGTTCAGCTACATCGTCCACTTGTTCCCAGACATGTCTTATCAAGGAATGGTGAAAATATGGGGGTGACTGCAGTCAAGTTAATACAAGGAATTCCAGAGAAATTTGACTAAAAAGCTCAACAAAATGAGGAAGCAGAAAAACGGGCACAAAACAACACAACGTAACGTTTCAATCGGGCGGTCTTTTTCAAACATAAGTGAACTACACAAACGTAACAACGAGGAGATGAGAGTAAATTTGCCCATTTTTGCTCTAAAAGACTCCTTAAAGACTCTCTTTATTATCAACTAATATTTATTCATACATTCATATACTTTAAAATTAATAGTGTCTCTGTGCGCGCCTGCGTGTACGTGCGTGTGCGTTCGCGCACATCCACCTGAGCAGACGTGTATGCACTTACTTACTCTCTAGCACAATAATATCTGGATATGGTATGAATGCAGTTGTTGCCTATTCTACTCTATTCTTGACAAAATCTAAATTCTCATAATAGGTAGTATTGAAGGTTTTCACCCCCAGATATTCATCCCTTGTGTTGTTAAAATGTCTTTCCTCCAGACAGCCGACGGCCACCCTGTCTTCTTGGATAAATAATTTGTTGGCAAACAGCTGGGTGGCGTTTTTCATTTGCCACAAATCACCTGTAGAAGACAACATATGTAAAATAGTCTCCGTCTTCATTGTGAGAGATAGACCAACATTCGCGAGATTGAACAGTAAAACAGTCATATATGTAATTAAGGACAAAGCTACATCAGGCCCTTCCCTCCCCTCTTCCCAGCCCTTTAACCTCTTCCCAGCCCTTTCCCTTCTCCCCCTCTTCCCAGCCCTTTCCCCCCTCTCCCTCTTCCCAGCCCTTTCCCCCCTCCCCCTCTTCCCAGCCAATTCCCTTCCTCCTCCCCCTCTTACCAGCCCTTTCCCCCTCTTCCCAACCCTTTCCCTTCTCCCCCTCTTCCCAGCCCTTCCCCCCTCTTCCCAGAGCTTTCCCTTCTCCCCCTCTTCCAAGCCCTTTCCCCCCTCCCCCTCTTCCAAGCCCTTTCCCCCCTCCCCCTCTTCCCAGCTCTTTCCCCTCTCCCCCTCTTCCCAGCCCTTTCCCCCCTCCCCCTCTTCCCAACCCTTTCCCCTCTCCCCCTCTTCCCAGCCCTTTCCCCCCTTCCCCTCTTTCCAGCCCTTCTCCCCTCCCCCTCTTCCCAGCCCTTTCCCCCTCCCCCTCTTCCCAGCCCCTCCCCCTCTTCCCAGCCCTTCCCCCTCTTCCCAGCCCTTCCCCCATCTTCCCAGCCCTTCTCCCCCTCTTCCCAGCCCTTCTCCCCCTCTTTCCAGCCCTTCCCCCCTCTTCTCAGCCCTTTCCCTTCTTCCCCTCTTCCCAGCCCTTTCCCCCTCCCCCTCTTCCCAGCCCTTTCCCCCCTTCCCCTCTTCCCAGCCCTTCCCCCCTCTTCCCAGCCCTTCCTCCCGATGAGCTCAATAATTATCAGCGGATGGGTGGAGGAATTTCAAGGGGTCTAGTGTCTTACGCAATAAGTAATAGCCTGATTTAACGTAATAATAATAATAATAATAATAAATAATAGTAATAATAAAAATAATTATTAGTATAGTAATAATAATACTAATAACTGAGGATCTCAGAGGTTTTGAAAAGCGGATCAACATCATGGCTCATCCAATTTTGTGTTCATCATTTTCCTTAGGCATTTGTTTTTAGAATGCATTTAACTTTCGTTCTATGTCTCTTGTCTCCCATTTTATTATTGGGAATTGTTTGTTAATCTAGATAGGATATTACAGAGGATGAATAGTTGAGAATCTGATAGTCGAGTATTTCATCATCATCATGTGCCCTGCCAACTAGCGTAGGCGCTTAAGCGTTTCCACAGATCACGATCCCTTGTTGCCTGGAACAGCTCTCTTGAAGATTTCTCCCCATGCAATCGTTTTAGCCTATCAAGCATCTTCTCTTTTGGTCTGCCTCTACCCCCCTTTTTCCACTGATCTTTCCAGTTGTCACGATGTTCTACAATGTCTCTCTTCTCATTATGTGACAAAGGAACATTATTTGTCTCTCTCTTATTGTTGTATATAGAGATCTACTTTCATTTGCTTCTCTCAAGCGATAGTTGTTAGTTACTCTGGCTGTCCTAAGGCGTTGCGAGTCCGACTCGTAAGCCAGCATACCGCGATCGAAACCCACTGCAGGCTGCGTGGATTTTTGTCGTGGTAGGCATGAAAAGGGTACTTTACTTTTTTTTTTATGAGACGTCGCAGGTCGACCCAGCCTAAGATGGCTGCCTGGGAAAGTAAAGACAGCCGGCGTAATGCTGACCACATTACCCACAAAGTGCTGATGGTCTGTAAAAATATGGGACGCTCTGCCCATATGCCCGATGCGCCGAAAGGCGTGAAAAGGGAACTTTACTTTTTTTTTTACTGGCTGTCCAAGGTATTCGTAACATTCGTCTCAGAAACCATATCTCTGTTGTTTCCAAATTCTTCCTATTTTTTTCACTGACATTCCGAGATTTGCTGCCTTACAGCAGAACAGGTTCTATGTAACATTTAGCACACTCTTTCTGATATTAATTGAGAGCGATTTATTACATAAGTTATTTTTCATTTTCTGAAATGCAGCTTTCGCTTGACCTATTCTGCTTTTAAACTTTGTCACTCATTTTACCCTGATGATATGATTGTTCCAAGATGTTTGAATTTATTGACGTGGTTAAGTCTTTTCCCCTTAATTGAGATATCACAAATTGGAGTTATCATTTTCTTCTTTGATATAACCATTATTTCCGTTTTCCTAATATTTAATGAAAGTCCTTTCTTAGCACCCTCCATCCCCACAATGTCCAACAGTAGTCGAGAATCTACTGTATTAATAATATTATATAACTGATACATGGCATTATTGGCGGTTTGCATGATACTAGTTTCAATTTCAGTGTCTATTCTGTCATATTTTTTCCGTTTGATGGATTTTATAATTTCATAAACGGCATTTAGTTTAAGCTCTTCTTCTTCTTTTGATGCCTCACACTAATATCAGGTTGTAGACCAGTGTTGTGGTTTTCTGTGTTTGTCTTTCGCTTTTCGAGTGGCTTGGGTGATGAATTTGTTCAACGTTTTTGCAAGTTTCTGCTACATCGAGGGGCGGTTGCCCGAATGGTTGGAACGCTGGGCTTTAAAGCGGAAGACCCGGGTTCGAATTCTCGGTAACCCTGAGGATATTTCCTGTAGGGGGGTAAAATAAAATCCTCACCTGCACAGTCCTGGCGACAGCACTAGCCATGTGACCGTAAATCCTTAGGCTCAAAGACCCCCCCCCCCCCCGCCGCCCCTGTCTACACCGCAAAAGTGGTAATAGAGGCAGTTATTGGCAGTTCTGTTTCATCATTTATCTATATCTCTTGGTCTTCCTCTTGTCGTCCTCCCAGATGTTACATTGTAAAAAGTCACATATGCAGTTTGGTCTCGCTGCATTCTCACTAGATCGCTGAAACATTTCATTCTTTGTCTGTCAATATAATGCAGACACGGTCTTATTCCGACTTTCTCTCTAATGCTGGTACTCGTAACCCTGTCTCTTCTTGTGCTGTTAGCGACCTTGTGGAGACAGCGCATTTTACATGAAGTTATTTTCTGTTCTATGCCCTATTCATCTATTCACTTTGAGATCAAAGAGACGTAAAAATGTAATAGGGAATAACAGTTGTTTAATAAAAACACGCAGGTAGTGGCAACAACAGTCTACATCATATAACAGAGGACAGATAGAAAATTAGTTTTTGAAATATATGATGAGCTGCATGGCACAGACAGTGCATATCTTCTTTCTCTTATTGATCTTCTCGTGTTCGACATTAGGAAAGAGATTAACAAGCTATGTTGTAGTTCACCGCTAGGCTATTCTTGTTCTTGCTCTTCGTCTTTTCTTCTTCTCTTTCTTCTTCTTCTTCTTTTTCTTCTTCTTCTTCTTCTTCTTCTTCTTCTTCTTCTTCTTCTTCTTCTTCTTCTTCTTCTTCTTCTTCTTCTTCTTCTTCTTCTTCTTCTTCTTCTTCTTCTTCTTCTTCTTCTTCTTCTTCTTCTTCTTCTTCTTCTTCTTCTTCTTCTTCTTCTTCTTCTTCTTCTTCTTCTTCTTCTTCTTCTTCTTCTTCTTCTTCTTCTTCTTCTTCTTCTTCTTCTTCTTCTTCTTCTTCTTCTTCTTCTTCTTCTTCTTCTTCTTCTTCTTCTTCTTCTTCTTCTTCTTCTTCTTCTTCTTCTTCTTGGTATTCTTCTTCTTCTTCTTCTTCTTCTTCTTCTTCTTCTTCTTCTTCTTTCTTCTTCTTCTTCTCTTCTTCTTCTTCTTCTTCTTCTTCTTCTTCTTCTTCTTCTTCTTCTTCTTCTTCTTCTTCTTCTTCTTCTTCTTCTTCTTCTTCTTCTTCTTCTTCTTCTTCTTCTTCTTCTTCTTCTTCTTCTTCTTCTTCTTCTTCTTCTTCTTCTTCTTCTTCTTCTTCTTCTTCTTCTTCTTTTTCTTTTTCTTCTTCTTTTTTCTTCTTCTTCTTCCTTAAAAAACTTACCTGTTGTGATTATACAAATACCCCGTACATATTTCTTTTCGGCACATGGGCGACGGAAGTACGACCAATTTTTAAACCTTGTCAAATATGGTCTTGAAGCGTTGTGTTCAGGAAATCCTGTGGAAGACACAGCATGGCAGCGTTTGCTAGATGATACAGGTGAGCATTTGTGTGTCGATAGGTAGGTCACGTTCAACCAGCATCGGAGGAGCTTCAGGTTATAATTGTGCTTATGTGCGCCATTTAAATTAGCTTAGCTTTGCACGCTCAGCAGCTAGCTGTGAAATTAACTCCTGCAGATTTGATGCGATTAAAGGAGACATACCCAAATACCATCCAGACCGGCGGCGAAGTCGTCTACTGGCCAGCGATAAAGCCTTCGTAGCCCACTAAGTAGAATACATAGCACGGATGCAGTGCTGGTAACCACTGCAATTCAGCCTTTGTCACGCATGTCTAGCAGCTGGTAGATCACCATCATGTAGCAGGTCCTTTGCAGAACGTCGTTCTCATCAAGGTCTGCCTGAAAGAAACTCGGTCTCTTGCCAGCTCTCCCGCCTTTTGCACTTTCATGTTCAAGGAGTCACTTACACCATGTGCCCATCTTTGTGTTGTTTGATCTCAAAGCTCTCTCTCCAAGTACCATGCCTCCTGCTATTAGTTTATCGAATCCGCTGTGGCTCGTGGCTCTTGATATAACAACAATTTTGAAGCTTCTGAATGTTAAAAGTTAAATGTTAAATTAGGAATCGAGATCTCAGCACTCAGAACACTCCCATAAGTGCTCAGATCCCATCGTCAGTGGCAAGCGAAGAGTTCCAGTTCCGATTGTACCAGTAACCATCTGAGTGTATATCTGTCTCATCCTTCCCATGAATGTTGAGCGTGGGCCAGATCCCCTGGTAACTCCTTGAAGCGCCATTCTCCTCAGGCAGTAATGATCTATCAGCCCCTCCGCACTGTTCACTCGCTTCAAAAGGGCCCTCACGATATCTAACCGGTCATACATAAATTCAACACCAGGTGGCGCAGAGCCAGCCAGTCTAGCTGGCTGCTTATTTCCCAAAACACCGGCATTACCTGGGCAAAACATTCAAAGGATGCTAACTACCCAGGACCTCGGAAGTGATGTTTGCCACTCTGCACGAAGCATGTTTTCACATTTTTCAACATGCTCTGCGAGTCAGCTTCCGAGATAAGATGTTTATTGATCAATTTTCCATGATGTTCAGATCTTTTAGAATAGCGTTTTTGTGTGTCCTTGGATTCTGAGAACCTTTCTATAGATTTCAGCTCAAAAACTTGTTTGTTGGGTTGTTCGTCCTTAAGGACTGAGAGATAGTCCCCAATCGACTTCATTATGCTACATAGAAGATGCATAAATTGAAAAGAACTTCAAAAACCTCGTTGATACTTAGCAACAGACTTTAAACTCTGTTTCATCTTAGTATTGCATCCTCCTTTTGAATTAAGTTGAACAATCTTCATCGCTTTTTACTATGGAGTCAAGATATTCAAAACTTGTGACATGTTTAATTTGGCCGATAGTAGGTTTAAATCAAAATTGTTATTTTAAAAATGTATTCCGGATACACCCAGATTACAAAGGGTACCAGGAAAACTATAGAAGGTCAGAGCGGTGGGAATTATTAGGAGCCCATCGCCCAGGGAGAACCGTGATAGTGTAAAACGTAGAACATCATTTGAAAAGAACTTCAAAAACCTCGTTGATACTTAGCAACAGACTTTAAACTCTGTTTCATCTTAGTATTGCATCATCCTTTTGAATTAAGTTGAACAATCTTCATCGCTTTTTACTATGGAGTCAAGATATTCAAAACTTGTGACATGTTTAATTTGGCCGATAGTAGGTTTAAATCAAAATTGTTATTTTAAAAATGTATTCCGGATACACCCAGATTACAAAGGGTACCAGGAAAACCATAGAAGGTCAGAGCGGTGGGAATTATTAGGAGCCCATCGCCCAGGGAGAACCGTGATAGTGTAAAACGTAGAACCTCATTTGCCGGCCCAATGGTTACAGGTTACAAATTATAACTTCTGTGGAAGCCCTATTGGCCGCCTTGAATCTGATATTTTTTCACGAGGCTAAACCGGGTATCTGGTATCAACCTTTGAGGGGGAAAGGGGGGGGGGGGGAGAGACTAAACTGGGTATTTGGGATCTGCCCATTGCAGGGGAAACCGAGTATCTGGAATCTGTTTTTTTAAAGGCTAAACCATGTATCTGGGATCTGCCACTTGAAGGCTAAACCGGATATCTGGGATCTGCCCATTGCAGGCAAAAACGGGTGTCTTAGAGCTGCACATTGCAGACAAAAACGAGTATTTGGAATCTGCTTTTTTTCTGGGCTAAACCTAGTATCTGGGATCTGCTTTTTTTTGGAGGCTTAACAGGGTATCTGAGATCTGACATTTGAAGGCTAAACAGGGTAGCAAAGATCAGCTTTTGTTAGAGGCTGAACTGGGTGTCTTGGATCTGCCTTTTGGAGGCTAAACCGGATATTTGGGATCTGCCCTTTGAAGGCTATACTGGGTATCTGTGATCTGCTTTTTTAGAATTTAAACCGGGTATCTGGGAGCTTCCCTTTGGAGGGTAAACTTTAAAGGGTAAACCGGGTATCTGCGATATGCTTTTTGGAGGCTAAACCGGGTATATGGGGTCTGCCCCTTTTAAGGGTAAACTGGATATCTGGGATCTGCTGTTTGGAGGCTAAATTCAGTAATTGGGGTCTGCACTTCGGAGGGTAAACGGGTTATCTGGGATGTGACCTGTTGGTCTGCCTGCTCAATTTAGTTTTTGTGGTATCTCAGGATGGTTAACTTTCGGGTAGCATGCCGGAGAGGACAACTCGATATATCGATGACATGCAACCTGAAGAGAAATGTTCCTTACTCAGCCGACTTGTTACATCACAGAGATTCTGTGGACTGGTTTCACAATACATAGTCCGGCAATTTTAATAATGAGGCTGATTTTATCATTCTTTCCTTTCCGCCTTTCTAGCCTCCAATGGAGCACAGAACCCTTAACCAACTCACCTCAAGTCGCTCTGTTATTCGCTATTGCCTGCACCTCTTCCCATGTCCTCCCCATCTTTTTTAACTTCACTCTCTAGCTCCCTTTCTGTAATTAAATTGCCCATGGTTGGTTGGCTTTTGTGGCTATTGTTTTTACAGGAGGAGGTGATTTTAATTATTTCCAGGACAAAACGCCGTTCACGAGCCAAAGCTTGTCATCCAAACAGGCACCTTTGATTTATGATTTGGCTATATTGTATGCACCCAGGTCAGCAGACGTCAAGGGTGCAATTTTGAATAATTACTGAGTCTAGAGAGGGCTTCGAGCTGGCTCTGGACCAGGGTTGCCAGATAAAAAACTTCATTTTATGCCAAACCATCACCCAAAATATGCCAGAAAATTGCCAAATAAAGTCTAACATAGTACTCACTTCACATCAAAAGCTCTAGATTGAATTCTTCACTGTCCTCCTCACTGGAACCAGTGGAAGATACAGCGTAAACCTTTTCGGATGTTAAATCTTTAAGCATTTTCTCAGATGGAATGAAGGCTTTGCAACATTTCTTTGATATCAATAGTTCTGCTCTACTGACAACTGAATCAAGAAAATCCAGTTGTATTTTGTTTATTGCTTTTGGTTTAGTTGAAGTAACAAGAGAGAATATTCTCTCAACTACAGCATTGCTAACGGCCATTATTAGGCAAGTAAGGGCGAAAGTGGCAAACTCTTTAAATGCCTGGTGTCGAAGTACGTCTATCCAAAAATCTTCCCTGTTTGTAGGTAGTCCATCCTTCTTAAATGTAGCTTCTTCTTTCCAGTTGACAACAATCAGTTTTCTGCACTGTTCTTCTATAATACTGATGTTGTTTTCTGCCAGGTGTAAAAATTGTAGCTTTGAAAACTGTGTCCGTGATAATTGATTTAAAACTGCCAAAGGGCTAAATTTTGACAGATTTTGAAATATATTCTCGGTGGGAAGTCTACACGTAATTTGATTGAGAGCTTCCTCTAGCACATACATGCATCTTTCATCAACATTGTTTATTTTTATCTGAACTCCAGTCCTGTTATTCTTCTGTAGGAACGCATTACATTGCGTTAGGAATTTAATACCAAAGACAACGTAATGAATATTTTATTCCTTCTCATTGACGTTATACAGTCTGTTCTTAAGACTTTTCTGGTGCATGGACAATTCTTGGTGTAGTTCATGAAGATCAGCTTTTGTTTGTTGAAAAAGACTGTTCAGTCTTTTAAATTCTTGTACAATTGGTGTCGCAAACACAAAGTACAAATAATTATTGTGGTTTAACAGCATTTCCTTTAACAATCTTACTTTATATTTTGTGTTAAACGTTGTCTGTGCTAATTCATTCAACACATGTGAAATAAGCTTTCAATTCTTCCCAGTTCACCAACATATTGAACATAATCTTTCCACGCACAAGCCACCTAGTAGATAACAGTTTCTCAAATGAAAGAGGAGCAGTTCGTTCTGATTCAAACTCCTTAGATGTGTTCATCACTTTAAACATTTCTTTATAGGCTTCTCGTCTTAAATCACTATGACGAAACCACTGAGGTATTTCTGACAGTAAGAAACCAATATTTGATGGCAGCTTGGCAATTGCACTACAAATGCAGAGTGCTAGTGAACGGCAGATACATCTGAACTGTACGCAAAAAGGAGACACATCTTAAATTCTAAACCAGACAGAGCTCTTGCACCCGACCATGTTTGAAGCGCCATCTGACGCAAACCCAATGCAATTTGTAAGACTCTGACCACACCTTTTGATTTTCTTATCAATCAAATTAAATAAGTTTTCTCCTGTAGCCACTTGCAAGGAAATTAAAGCAAGAAATCCAGTAAATATTTTCATTTTTCCTGTCACTGAAAAAAAAAAAAAAAAACTAACTATAATGCACAAGTACTTTTGAGTGGAAACGTCAGTAGACTCATCTATAATGATGGCATATTTCTTGTTCCGCAAATCATCAATAAGGTCATCCTTAAGTGCAGGCGATATAATATCTTTTATTAGGCATAAACATTTAGTTCTATGCAACTGTATGTGCTCCAATGTACTTCTCTGACCATGCGCTCTCATGATTTTCACTTAAATGATCGATTGTGCGTATTGCACAATGGCAGGTCATGCTTACAGCAAGTTACAACTTCAACGTTATCATTACTTTGCCTAGGAGTTATTGTTGTAATAAGCTGTGACTAGCTTTTTGACGGAGTTTTCATCCTGTGTTTTTGAGATTTTTCATGATTTGAAATGCTACTAATTCTTGGTGCAACAGTGCACTGACACAGTTTACAATATGCTGCCGCTGATCCGTCTGAAGATCTTTTGAGCCATGAGTATGTTTTCTCGCAATTACTTTTATGTTTGCGATTGCTGTCACAAGATGATTTCCATTTTTTTGATGACTTGGCCATTGGTAAAAGTAAAAAAATCTGTCACAGATAGAACTAGGTCTATATCCTATCTATTTTCAGTCCTCAAGTAGTTTCTGAACAGTCTGAATCACTTGGTATCAGTGGTGAGTTTTCGTTTTATATCTCGCATTTATTCTAGTAAATTAACATAAATTACAAAGGTTTATAGCAGTCACGATCCGTTTAGGAAGACAACAAAACAATAAGTAATGGGGTGAATCTCTGTTAGTCCGAACCAGGACATCACAACAAATTCAAACTGAAATAACGATTTTAACTGTAGGTCTACATTGCTTTTAGTAAATTTGCTTGTTTCTAAGAGAGGAACGATGAAGAAAATGTTAGCACATCTTGATAAGAAATGCCAGGAAAAACCCAAATATGCCAGAATATGCCAGTTCATTATCTTATGCCAGTTTAATTTCAAATATGCCAGATTTGTGGAATCTGGCATACAAAATGCCAATATGGCAACCCTGCTCTGGACACAACGAAAGGTCGTGCGGGACGGGCCTCGGTGATCTAGTGCTGGTGTTTAGTGGACAAGAATGTCTTATCCCTTAAAGTCCATCGTGTCCAAATTGTCTGCCAGTGTCCCTCTACCACCTGCCAACAAAGTCCATCATGTGTCCGGTAAACCAATCGTAAGCTTGCCACTCGGTCATTCAGGTATGCAGACTGCTTTAATTATGCTACCGCAACGACTTCTTATCGCACAGTACCTTTTGCAAATCACCAATTCGTCATGTCCCTGTCTGAATAACATCCCGTCATACGTGCAGCAGGAGAAAATCAACCCTGAGCTTCCTGAACTCAGGTGTGTCCACTCTCTGAAATTGTCTAGGAGCTTGTGGGCCGAAACATTTGTCGACGAGAGGTTACTTCTACTGATGAACGGTAGACTCTTGCTGTACATGCTCCCCTGTGGAGTTTCTTCTTGTAGTTAAGTAATTGGAGCGTGCGTGTCCTAAACATCAAGGCATGGAAAAATTTATTAACATCAATTTTTGAGGGGACAAAAGTTCCCCCACCCCCTCAACTTTTTTCCTTTTCGTTTCATTCTGTCAGTGTTTATTTTTCCTTTATCTTTTCTTCCTAGGCAACAGCCATCCCTCGGTACTTCTAAGTCCACCCAGTTTTAAATGGACAACTGGTAAAGTTATGGGAAGTAAAGGCGGTCAACGTGGTATTGCGATATATTCCATGTAGTGCCAGTTGGTCTATAAAATAATATGTTACCACATTCCCAACTGTATGGTGTAGCGGCTAGACGCTCGCCTGCGGATCAGAAGGTCGTGGTTTTGGGTCCTGATGGAGCGGGATTTTCTTTAAAAAACGACCTTGCCTTTCATGTCGACGCAGCCGTACATTGGTATCACGTAACAGTTCTGTGAAGTAAAGGTTGACCACATCACTCACCAAGTGCAATTGGTCTCCAAAATATATCTAGCCCTATGTGCCCAATACATATGAAGGCGTGGAAAAAGGTCCTTTTACTTTATTTACTTCTTCAGATGAGGAGCGGTTAGAACACTAGACTCTTAAGCTGGAGACCCGTGTTCAAATCTTCGGTAAGGCTGGGATTTACTTTTCTGTCGGGGGCAAGCTAAAATTCTTACCTGCACAGTCAATGGCGACAGCACTAGCCATGCAACTGTAAATTTCCATGCTTAAGACCATCCTGCCTACACCGCAAAAGTGGTATCATAAAGGCATTTATTGGCAGAACTTGTTCAGTAACTATGTTGATTATTTGAACAAGACTTCACACTATTACGTTAAGAATAATCTAAACGAAGCTATAGATATAGATATGTCACAAACAGCATACCTTTATAAGTGCCTTTAATGCCTAATTGAGGGTTTGCATTGAGCATAGCAAAGAAAGTTTCATCAGGAACAAACGTGGGCTTTGTCCAGTTCAAAAGCTCCTTGGCTGTGTCATTGTGGAGAACGTAGTCAACAAACGGCCTGCAATCATTTACAAATTCAAGAAGTACTGGTAGCAGGCAGGATAACATATAATTGTGGAAAAACCGAAAAAGGCACAATTTTGAATGTTAAATGTTAAATTAAAATCGACATCATATCACCTGAGACACTCCATGAGCCCTCCGTCACCATCTTCAGCAGTCAGCAAAGAATTTCAATTCGGATGGTACCAGTAACTGTCTGATTGTGTATCCGTTTCGCCTTTCCGTTGAGTGTTGAGAGTTGGCCAAATCACCTGGTAACTCCTCGCAACAGAAGAAACCGAATAGGAAGGGCTGAATTTCTCCAATAAGATGGAAACATATTGACAGCTAGAGAGATAATTAAACTTGTCTCGGAAGCTGAATATTTTTATCGTATAAAGCGCCATGGCAGATTGGAAAAAAAAAAAAAAAATTAAAGCAGAGGCATGGTAATAGAAAGGAGGGGCAGGGGCCGACCAACACGAAGATAGGCACAGGATAGAAGTGACTCCTTGAATATTAAAGTACATGAGGTGGGAGAGTTGGCGAGAGACCGAGTTTCTCTCATCCAGATGAGAATGACGTACTGCAAGGGATCAGCTACACAAAGAATGCCATGAAGAGAGATAAACAACATATACAAATTGAGAAGGATTGAATTTTATGTATACTCAGCCGTGCTGTATTGTGCAAAAACCTGAACAATGAACAGGAAACAAGAAAATCGAGTCTCTTAAAAAGTGGATGTACAGAAGAATACGTGATAATTCGAAGAAACAAAAACATATATACAGGTCATGGCAAGACAATGGAAAGAGAATTACTGAAGAAAATATATGAGACAAAAAAAAAAAATATTTCGGCCCAATTATAAGACATAATACGCTGTTAAAAACCATACTAGGAGGGGGTCGGGTGGGGGAGGGTGGGGGCAAGGGTCGAGGCCAAGAGAGCAAGAAGTTGACAACGATACAAGCGGTAGGACAACATCAGTAGATGGACGTACATCAATCTGAATGAGTCTACAAAACGGACAAAAAGTAGAACGTGTAGGAGATACACTGCAGCTAGCCCTTATTGTGGAGACGGCACCTGACTAATTGAAAGCAGGCAGCATCATTATCATCATGTGCCATGGATGCCGACAGACTTTCTAACTGTGCATCACCCCTGGGGGTTTCTGGCTACGTATGAAAGGGGTCAGGGGAAAATACTCCCTTTTCTCTTCTTCTTATAACCTCTCAACGAAATTCTGGTATGCTGAAAAAAAAAATTTTTCTCGTTTTGTTTTGCGCTTTGTAAGAGAT
>CAJHNH020003900.1:37500-50000 GCA_905116865.2 Candidula unifasciata
TCACTGGTCAACATTCTCTCATCTCAATACTCGGCCCATGTTGACACTATTCCTCCGTGAACTCACAGAAAGTTAAATCATACCACTCTGTCCCTTCACACACTATTACACTTTCCCAAATCAGCACGCAACTACCATACGCAGATGTCAATTATTGAAAAATTAAGTTCTCCACTTTCTCAACGCCTAATCACCACATATTATCATCATCATCAGCAGAAGAAGAAGAAGAAGAAGAAGAAGAAGAAGAAGAAGAAGAAGAAGAAGAAGAAGAAGAAGAAGAAGAAGAAGAGAGAAGAAGAAAGAAGAAGAAGAAGAAGAAGAAGAAGAAGAAGAAGAAGAGGAAAGAAGAAGAAGAAGAAGAAGAAGAAGAAGAAGAAGAAGAAGAAGAAGAAGAAGAAGAAGAAGAAGAAGAAGAAGAAGAAGAAGAAGAAGAAGAAGAAGAAGAAGAAGAAGAAGAAGAAGAAGAAGAAGAAGAAGAAGAAGAAGAAGAAGAAGAAGAAGAAGAAGAAGAAGAAGAGGAAGAAGAAGAAGGAGAAGAAGAAAAAGAAGAAGAAGAAGAAGAAGAAGAAGAAGAAGAAGAAGAAGAAGAAGAAGAAGAAGAAGAAGAAGAAGAAGAAGAAGAAGAAGAAGAAGAAGAAGAAGAAGAAGAAGAAGAAGAAGAAGAAGAAGAAGAAGAAGAAGAAGAAGAAAAAGAATCACAAGAAGAAGAAGAAAAAGAAGAAGAAGAAAATATTTGTGCTAAAGTTTCTTACTATTTCAGTGTTGTCCTCACATCAACTGATCCGTTGTAGGCAGTGAGGATCTTCACAAGTTCGTAGTTTGTTTTCAAAGGAAACTCTTGCCCTGTCAAGTTTATGAAGTATTTCCATTTCCTATACCTCCACAATTCCTCCATGCATATTAGCTCCGGTTCCAGCACTGTGAATGTTCCCCACCTCACGTCAACTCTTTTACTGGCAATGAACACATTAGGGAAACAATTGGCTATGGCTGAAATAGCTCTGAAAAATTCTAATGGAGATTTGTAATCTACGTGGATACAGTAAACATTATGTGGGCGATAGATTGCTCGTAAAAGTCGCTCTACCATCTCAGCGTCTTTATAGACCATCACTGAAAACGCTATGGAAAAGTTCCTTTCCTCATTCGTCAGCGAAGACATAATATAGCCACGTTGTTTTTGAAAGTCTGTACAATTTGTTGTTATGTTTAAATAAAACGAGTCCATAAGTGGAATGCTGGCGTTTGTTTTCAGACTTAGCGCTGCTTTTATTTCATTTTTGTCGCCATCTAATAAAGCTTCACAGTTAACTCCAGCAACTTGGACTTTTCTGGCGATTTGTCTTAAGTGTTCGGCGTCTGTTATGTCTTGTGCTTGCGTTTTTCCTAAGGAAACACTCGCAGAAATCCCGAAAGGAATGTAATGAATGTTGGTGGTAACAATCTTCCATGACTCTAGATAAATGCTGCTTAGCACCAGGAGCAATACAAAAATCGAGCCAAGCAATCGCCAAAGGGATGATTTTCGAATCGTTACAACCTTGATTACTGCCGCCATACCTTTGTCTGTTGTAGTGAAACAATTCATTCGGTCTGAAAAAAAAAAGAGTAAATAATATATACTGTTTCACAGAAAGTCGTTTCCATCACAGCCCGCCTAAAATCAAGACATCACAGTCCGCCTAAAATCAAGACACAACAGCCCACATCCTCTTAACTGCCTAATGACTCGTATTTCTTAAGTCCACCATCGTAATATTCGGAGCCTGTCAGTCCCTTTGCTCCACAATATCATCAGTTATTTCTTTCAACCAACTGTATCCCTTGATGTAGTGAAATGGCTTCAGCTTCCTAAACAAGATGCTCTACACGAGTCAGTTTTCTATTGTGTTCATATCTTTCACACTAGGAATAAACTCACAGGGAGCAAGTACAGCAGGGATCTACCAGTCATCAGTAGAAATTATCCTCGTCGACAAGTTTTTTGGCCCACGATTCCTAGACACTTTCGGAGGTGGGCCCACCTGAGTTCATGAAGCCCAGGGCTGGTACCCTGCTGCACGAAATTACCGGATGGTGTTTTCAATAAAAATCATGTATTTTTATTCTAAGAATCATTTTGTAGTTTGGTTCATGCAACTTATCAACATCATGGCACAAGAGTGGTAACCCATAGCTGCTCTGTTCTACTTCTGACTCAAGCATGGATCTGAAGAAACTTATCACAGTGCACGAAGATCCTGAAATACTTCGGATATATTTTAAACTCCAAATTTTGCCCAGGCAGAGCCATTAGTCTGCTCTTTTCGATTTCCAACTGCCAAGGATTTTTGTTTACGTGCGCAACAATACACACGGGCGGTATGTATCATACAGGGGATATAAGGCGCTCATACTAATGCTTCTCAATCTGAATCTTACGGCTCAATGGTGTTCATAGTATTTGTCAAAGTATATTTCCGGGAACACAGATAATTCTAGTCTCATTCTTCCACTGCAACAGCTTGAATGCCGAATGTTGAAAGTTTAATCAAAAATCGACATCACATCACTCGGGACACTCCCATGAAAGTTCCGTCCCCATCTTCAGCAGCAAGCGAAGAGTTCCAATTTCGATAGCATCACTAACTGTCTGATTGTATATCCGTCTCGCCTGTCCGTTAGGTGTTGAGCGTCGGTCAGATCACATGTTAACTCCGCGCAGCAAAATTCTCCTCAGACCATTATGATCGATTCGTGTCTTTGCACAGCTCACTTGCTCCTAAATGGCCTTTAAAACAACTAGCTTGTCATACATCAGTTCACCCTGAAGTGGTGCAGAACAGGCAAGTCTTTCTGCCTGCTCGTTTCCCAACCCACCAGCATCCCTGGAGAAAATATGCAAAGGACGCTAACTACCCGGGACCTCTGAAGCTAATCTGGCCTCTCTGCATGAAGCATGACTGTCTTCATCTTTCTCAACATACTTTGTGAGTCAGCTATAATTACAACATGTGTGGACATCTGATTCTCAAGGCAGTTAAAGGCAGCACTGACTGACTCCATCTGCATTTACAAACCAGCCGAAGGCAGCAGTGACTGCCAACTGCAACGTCTGTAATGACCGTGTTGCATCTGTCATAGTCAGGTTCAAAGTTTGCTTATATAATAATATGGCAAACTACTGGACGTAAATTTTTCTAGAAAAACCACACAACAGCCAAGTTCTGTTGGGGTTGGTTCTGCAACGACCTGTAAAGGATACGCAACTGTTCTATACAATAATAGATACTGGCGGATGCTGAAAGAAATTAAAATTAGATAAGGAACGTGGCAACTGTGAATGCACATGTAGAAAATGTGGAGAAAAACAGCACATTAAATATTGGAATTGTTAAACGTTATATAACCCTAACTCAAATATAGCACTGAAACTTGTGACTCTTTTTTCTACCTTTTCTCCTTGTCCTCATAATTCTCCTTATTATTATTATTATTATTATTATTATTATTATTATTATTGTTATTATTGTGGTTTTTTTTCCCTTGTTGAAAGGATTTGTCCTTCTCGTTTCCTGAAGGTTCTCACCACTCAGGGGAGACTATAGTTGTGTTGATGGCTGGTTGTTTTAAGATTAAGAGTTTGTCAGACACCGCTACTGGGTTTAGGTAGGACAGTGGACTAGCAACATCCAGATAGCTCTCCCGCTTTATGTTCTGACATCCTCAAAGCTCCTTTATAACTGATGCATCCAATCAATCACACCTTTGGGCCTTTAAAAACAACATATTTAAATAAACTCATCATCATCATCACCTTGCCGACTGGCATGGGCGATCATGCCTCTCTACAATCTGCGATCTCCTGCAGCATGTATCAGTTTGTGTGCTGACACGCCTAGATGCCATGCAAAAAGACTGTCAATAATATTTCCTCGTTATCTTCCTCTATCCCTCCTTCCACAGATTTCTCTAGTGGTCACATGTTCTTTTTTCCCTCTTCTCATAACAGGTCCGAAAAATGATGTTTATCTCCTTTTGTTGTCTTCGAGCTTCCGCCACTTTCAAAACCTCTTGGTTACTCTTTTTGTCCAACGTATTCTAAGCATTTTTCTGTAAAACCACATCTCTGAGGCCTCCAGAAATTGTTTGGCCTGCCTACCGATTGTACAGGATTCACAGCAATATGTTAAAACTGGATGTATGTAGCAACCAAGAATTCTTTTTCTAACTCTCAATGACAAGGATATATTGCACAAGATGTTCTTCATTTTATAAAATGCAATTTTTGCCTGTCCCTTTCTGTTTCTTATCTCAGTTATATATCTTCCATAAAATCAACTCATAGCTTCTTTTAACAAAAAAAAAAAAAAAAAAACCAGGGGTCTGCCTGGTCTCGAGGCATGGAGTCCGCATCGTGTTCTAGAGGTCCCGGGTTGAAACCCCGGTGAAGTCTGGGATTTTTATTTCTATTCACATGGATTTCTAGTAATTTTACCTAGTCTCTAGGTAGGGAAATCGGACGAGCCTGTGTATTGTTGCACACGTAAAAAATCCCTTGGCGGTTGGAAATCAAAAAGAGTAACATAACAGCGCTTCCCGGGTACAATTTTGAGTTAAAAATCTACACAAAGTATTTCAGGATCCTCGTCAGAGAGTAAAAATAAAGATCCCTTTTCACGCCTTGGGCGCATCGGGCATGTGGAAAGAGCTCCCATATTTTTACAGACCAATTGGCACTAGATGAGCAATGTGGTCATCATTACGCCAGCCGTCTTTACTTCCCCAGGACAGCCATTCTGGTAACAATTTTAGACTGGGTCGACCTGCGACGTCATATACCATGACAAAAATCCACAGCAAGCAATGGGTTTCGATCGCGGTAGGTTGGTATTACGAGTTGGACTCTTAAGTGAAGAAAGTACAAATACAGAATTATGATAAGCATTTGGAAGGCATCGACAGCTTTTAAAAGCTTGAACAAAATATTAAAGTCTAAACTTCGTAGTTTTGAAATCAAATTACACATTTTTAGTTGTAACGTTATTTCAGCATGTTTAAAGAAACACTAAAGACAAGGAACCAAGGTTGAATGCACTTGATAGCAAGTTGAGTTGAGTTGACAATCACAGCACTTTGGGCAATCCCGGTCATGCTCCGTCCTCATCTTCAGCAGCCAACGCAGAGTTCCGATACTGATGGTACCGATCACAATCTGGTTAAAAGTCCGTCTTTGCTTTCCTCTGAGTGTAGTGAGCCGGCCCGACCCTCTGGTTACACCCATGTGCCTCATTCTCTCCAGGCCATAATAATCTTCTTCAAAAGCAAATACATGAGGACATTTAAAATACAATGAGATGAATTTTAAAGAAGTAAAGAAATAAGAGAAATGTCAGGGGCAACCATTCGTATCAACAGTTATAAGACAGAGAAGATGGCGCTATACTAGACACATCCTGAAAAAAAAAATCAACAAAAATCACCGATAGGCATTGTTATGGATTAAGGAGGCGAGGACGCCCAAAAGGAACCTTAAACGAACGTTGGTGAGAGAGACTAAAGCTGCTAAACTAGATTTCATCCATGATATCTAACTGACTGCACAGGATAACACGGAATCGAGAAATAGAGCCCCATACGACACACATTGGCAGAATAGGACAATGAATGAAAAATAAATACACACATTAGATACACCACAGCCACAAGGTTTGTATCAATGTCTTTTACCTACCTACACCATTATCTGAATCAAATTGTCAACTAACCACAAATATCGTTAAATATGTTTGCCAAGGTCTTTTGTTCTTTCCAGACGACTGAATTATCTGAAAATTAAAATAAATCGTCTACCACCGCCCAGATGTCACCGATCTACGTCAAATGGCAAGGAACCATGACTGATGGCTTTCAATTTGTTTTTGAGATCAATTGTGGCCAGGGATAAAGTTTCTATTCTCCAAAGTACATTACCTGGGGAATTTCGAAACTGGGTGTTGCTCCTGCAGCCTGAGACCTCTTCGTCGGGCTGCTTTGCTTACTCCGAAGAAAAGGTAACACCAAAATATTTTTAATAACAGTCGACCGGTCGCAAATGTTTATATACGCGCATACACACATGGGTAAGTATTACAAAGTCTAACAAAAGAAACCCATTAAATTTTACACGACCAAAGAACTTTCTCTTGAAATATTTTAGTCAGATGACGTCGCATTTGTCGCATGCCAGTAATAATCTGGGTAGGAAGGGGGTTGCGTGGTCTCGAGGCGTGGTGTCCTCCTCGAGTGCTAGAGGTTTCGGGTTCAATCCCTGGTAAGGGTTGGGATTTTTTCACGCGGACTTGGACTTCTAGTTATTTCTCCTCGTCTTTGGGTAGTTACAACGGATATAGACTGAGTGGAAGACCTCTGAAAAATAGAGTGATGGCATCAAGAACAGCCTTACAGAATTGAACATGTCTTAATTGTGCTCTTGACAGAGCTCATCAACGAACGTTACATCTACATAAACTTGCTTTCGAAATCCGCAACAGTAGACAACTTAGCTTTCATCACATGGGTGCAAGCTTCACTGGAAAGGTCACGGGTGCTGAGCATACTTTGGATCAGCGTGATGGGTAAAGAACAGGCAGTCAGACTGGCTGAATCTGTACCACTGGATGGTGAATTGATACATGACAAAGCAGATGTGGTCAAGGCCCTTTGGGAACAAGCAACTGAATCAGTAGAGATATAAGATTATTATGGCCCAGAGAGAATGAGGCATCTTGGGGTAACAAGAGGGTCTGGCCGGCTCACTACACTCAGAGGAAAGGCAAGTGGGACATATAACCAGATTGTGACCGGTTACATCAGTTTTGGAATTCTGCGCTGGCTGCTGAAAATGAAGACGGATCATGCAAGGAAATGCCTCCAGTGATGTGATGTCAATTCTTGACTCCACTCTACTCAACCCATCACCTGGATATTCACACCTGGTCGCGTCGCCGTAATGGGTGATAGGCGAACGGACCAACCGGCAAGTAATGCACCAATATGTGTGGGGAGAATTATGGACATCTATATTAATAAAACTAAGGCGTTGCGAGTCTGACTCGTAATCCAACATACCGCGATCGAAACCTGCGTGGGCTGCGTGAATTTTTATCGTGGTATGGGACGTCGCAGGTCGACCCAGCCTCAATTGGGTACCAGGATGGAGTGTCCTGGGAAAGTAAAGACGGCCGGCGTAATGCTGAACACATTACCCACCGAGTGCCGATTGGTCTATAAAAATATGGGTGCTCTTCCCATATGTCCAATGCGCCTAAGGGCGTGTAAAGGGATCTTTACTTTTTATTTTACTTATATTAATAAAAATGTTAATTTTCCGATGTTGTTCACTCTAAACTCGGACATTACTGAACCGTTTGCTTTCAAATTTGCACACGAAGTTGCCTTCGACTCAATGCGTGATTTTTTTGTCACAAACCACGAACGACGTAGCTCCAACAACGGTCAAATCATTATTTGTTTCGTTGCCGGCCCGGATTTGTTTTTATTCGATTGGCCATATTTGACTGATGAGCTCTTATTTAACTTTGCATTATTATATAATTCCATTTCCATTCTCTGTTTGAGTGTTTGGTAGCGTAGTTTGTAACTATTCTGCTTATCGTGCGGGTGATCCACGTTCGAATCCCCGCTATGTGAAATATTTTTAAGCCCTTACTGGGCGGCTGGCAAGTTGTGTTGTGGTTTATGGCTAGGCTGCGTTATCTACGCCTTTTTCGGTTTTGGGGTTTAAAGCTAGCCTGTGACAGCAGCGACGTGATGCTCAATGGTCATGTCACGGGTAATCATCTTTCCCCCTGGAGAGGACCGTTGGCACGTTGTGTTGTGATTTACAGCTAGGCTGCGATATCTGACCTAAACTCTTCAGTCGTCGGTGGTATAGTTGTAAGTATGTCATCCTTTACGCAGGTGACCGGTGTTCGATTGCCCGCTGGGTGGTATTTGTTCTTTTTCCCTTCAAAGGGTGGTTGCCACGTTGCGTTGTGGTTTACAGCTAGGCTGCGATATCTGCGCCTTTCGCCCAAAGACATCCGATTTCAGTTAAGTCCTAATTAGCCTCCTCGCGACGCTTCTCGATCAAAAACTATTTGGCGATGACAGAAACTGTTAACGAAGACGGCTTACAGTCCAGTTTAATTTGGGTGGACACGGATGCCAAGGTCACTTAAAAATCGTTCCCTCGGAAATGGAGAGATGACAGGTGCGGTGTATTTTTCCCCGCTATTTGTGAGTATAGTGTACTTTTCACTGTGGGTTCCATCACTGGTTACGTGATGAAGTTTTTTTTACCTATGTCGGGGGCAACATTAAACTAAATAGTCCGTGGCGACAGCATGCGGAGCTAACTCCTCTTTTCTACACCGACCTACACAGACTGTAGTGACAGTTTTTGTTGTTGTTGTTGTGATGGTGGTGGTGGTAGTGGTTGCAGTAGTACTGGTACTGGATAGATTATGTGGTAGCTGTTACACTGGCTACATTTACTTCTCTGTACAAGTTAATGCTACCTATTTACGTCTGGGTGGACACGGATGCCAAGCTCAATTTAGTGACAATATTTCGTTACACGGTGACTTTCCCATCCTTCAGAGAAGATGATATGATTGGGGGGGGGGGGGATGTTTATGCCAGAAACAGTTAGCTGAGAGAGCTTAAAATATTATTTTAGATTTCTCAATCTAACTATTTCTATTTTAATAATTTCGCCAGGTGATGATTTTTCAATTTTTCGGAGAGGGAGATATGATAAGAGGGTGGGGGGGGGGGGGGGGGGGGAGGTTATGCCGGACACAGTTACCTGAGAGAGCTTAAATATTTTTTTAGAGTTCTCATTTCTTAACTATTTCTATTTTTAAAATTTCACCAGGAAATGATTTTTCAATCCTACGGAGAGAGAGATATGATTGGTGGAAAGTGAGGGGGGGTGGGGGGGGCGTTATGCCAAACACAGTTAGCTGAGAGAGCATAAAATATTATTTTAGAGTTCTCATTCCTAACTATTTCAGTTTTGATAATTTCGCCATGGATGGTTTTTTCAATCCTTCGGAGATGGAGATATGACTGTGTAGAGGGGAGAGGAAAAGCGGGGGGGGGGGGGGGGGGGGGGGGGGGGGGTGGGGGCCAGGGGGGGGGGGGGGGGGGGTTGACAGACACTGTTAACTGGGAGCTATTTTCTTTCCCCTCCATTTCACCATTCTGGGCCACAACAACGCGTGGCCGGGTACAGCTAGTAGCAAATATCATCAACTGTGTATTCTAATGATGTTGAATCTGTTGGGGGGGGGGGGGGAGGTGGAATGGGGGGGGGGGATGGGTAGTCCCGGGTTATGGCATCCGCCTTAAGTGCTGGAGGTCCAGGATCAAACTCCAATGAGGGTTATATTTTTGTCTCGTGGACTTCTAGCAATTTTCCCTGGTCTCTGGGTAGTAAGACAGGAGGCCCGTGTGTATTATTGCGCACGTAAAACATCCCTTGGCACTTGAAAATCGAAAAAGAGAACCTAACAGCGCTGCTTGCGAAAGTTAGATTTATAAATGTAATTAAAGTATTTCAGGATCCTCGACGGTGCTACGGAGTTCGTGCACTGCGCTGAGATTCTCCAGACTCAAGCTTGCGTTAAAAATTTTATCATTAAATGCCCCCAGTTAATTCGATTTGTTTAAATCTTAGAGCCATCTGCTGCTAAAGCGTTTCCATTAATCCGCCATCAGGGATCAGATTGGTAAAACATTATATACTTTAAAAAACTTTAAAAAAAAAAAGACATAATATTAATCATTATTAATTTCATTGGAAAGCTATGTTGAAAGAGCTAAAGTAGTACATAGAAGCGTAGGTTGACTTATTTCAACCAGGATATAGAAATGAGAGAACAGATAATATACAAAGAAACGTACGTGGCTCGTTTCAAACAGAAATAGAAATGAGAGAGCAGATTATACAAGTTTCTTCTACTTTCTCCTCCCTTTTCTTCTTCATCATCATCTTCTTCTTTCACTGCAGCTTTCTGCTAACTAGAGAACACAACACAGTCACACACCATGTTTGTAACTGGCTTAGAAAGCATGCTGATGAAGGTGAGGACAGGCATGCTTCGTGCAGAGTGGCATGCTTCGTGCAGAGTGGCATGGTTCGTGCAGAGTGGCAAGGTTCGTGCAGAGTGGCAAGGTTCATACAGAGTGGCATGGTTCATACAGAGTGGCAAGCTTCGTGCAGAGTGGCATGCTTCGTGCACAGTGGCATGCTTCGTGCACATTGGCATGCTTCGTGCACAGTGGCATGCTTCGTGCACAGTGGCATGCTTCGTGCACATCGGCATGCTTCGTGCAGAATGGCGTGCTTCGTGCAGAGTGGCATGGTCCATACAGAGTGGCATGGTTCATACAGAGTGGCAAGCTTCGTGCACAGTGGCATGCTTCGTGCACAGTGGCATGCTTCGTGCACAGTGGCATGCTTCGTGCAGAGTGGCATGCTACGTGCAGAGTGGCATGGTTCATACAGAGTGGCATGCTTCGTGCAGAGTGGCATGCTTCGTGCAGAATGGCATGGCTCGTGCAGAGTGGCATGCTTCGTGCAGAGTGGCATGGTTCGCGCAAAGTGGCATGCTTCGCTGGAAATGTGGATTCAAGAAGAGCAATGTCTGGATCTTTTCTCCGGGAATGCCGGTGTAGTGGGAAATAAACAGGTAAACTTTGTAACAGAAAACTGATCACCACAGTCTGATGAGAGTGATACAGTGAGAAGTAACGAGGGGATCTGGCCGATACTCGACGCTCAGAGGAAAGGCAAGACGGACATAAAATCAGACTGCTAGTGGTACAATTGGTATTGCAAATCTGCGCTGGCAACTGTAACGAGTCAATTTCTCCTGATAATTAATGCTTGCATAAATGAAGAATATCTTGTGCAATATATCTTTGTCACTGAGAGTTAGAAAAGGAATTCTTGCTTGCTACATACATCCAGTTTTAGCAAACAGCTGTAAATCATGGTAGGCGGGTCAAACAATTTCTTGAGGCCTCAGAGATGTTGTTTTACAGAAAAATGCTTAAAATAACCTGGACAGCCAAAAAGAGCAGCCTAGAAGTTTTAAAAGAGGCGGAAGCCCAAAGACAACTAAACACATACACCAGAAGGAGACAGTCGTCATTTTCCGGCTATGTTATGAGAAGAGGAAAAATGGAATACTTAAACAAACAACAGTTAAAACAAAATTACGTTTATCCAGTGCCAGTAAAACAAAACTCCTGCAAATAAACCTTAAAAACGAAAGACCAATAGTAATAGATATTGTAAATTTAGAAACAGTAACTGACTTCACTAATATGGGAAGCAATATCTGCTATGGTGGAAATGTAGTGGTTGAAATCAAGCAGAGACCTGCACAGCCATATGCTGCCCACGACAGACTTCAGAGTGTCTGGAGATCAAACATCTACAGCACTAAAACTAAACTCAGGATATACAAAACATGCGTTACGACAGTTTTTCTTTATGGGGCAGACACTTGGAAAAAAAGACAGAAAGATAGAAAAATGCTCAGATGTTTTGAGGGAAGACTTCTCAGAAGATTGCTGGGGTTCACATGGGAAGATGGAATCAGCAATTGTAGGTTAGAACAACTGACAGACTCAGAAGATGTACATTTAGCAATCAAAAAACGAAGTTGGAAGTGGACTGGACACGTACTTAGAATGGAGAAGGAGAGACGGCCGAGCCAGACAATGCAATGAACACCACAAGGACAGCGAGGAAGAGGCAGGTCTTGAGGCACTTGGAGGAGAACCTTTCAGGCTGAAGTCGGCTACGCGAAGGACAACACTGGAGATAAAGAGTATGGCTCAAGATCAAATTGTGTGGCGATAGTTTGTCTCTGCCTTAAGTGCCTCTGGGAGCGATGAGGATTGATTGAGGTTTTACCCCTCCGTTTTGTCATTGTGTAGGATTAACATTCGGTGGATGAGAATCAAACGTCTACAAATGCCGTAAAAACGCCGTTCAGTCGTGTAGCCATATAGCACAGTTATACCGGTGCACCCCAAAATGTTACGAAGTAGCCTGGAGTCCAGTGGTTGAAAAAAAAAAGCATAACACTTAACAATAGTGTAACAAAGAACAAGAAGGTAATTAAAAAACAACAACTAAACAATAACAGAAAAAAAAAAAAAAAAAAAAAAACTTTTTGTATTTAAATTTATGTAACACGCAATTACATATAAATTGTAACCAATTTTCTTCAGTTAACATAAGATTGATTTTTTTTTCTGAACTGTAACTTCTGGGAGTCGCCGTGGCAATGTGGCTATACGCTTGCCGCGAATTGGAAGTTCGTGGGTTTACTCCCTGGCGGGAGCCTGAGTGTTATAAAAAATGACCTTGGCTCCCAGGTCGACCCAGCCTTGACTGGGTACTGGGTGCAGTCTCATGAAGTACAGGCGGTTGGCGTGATGCTGACTACATCACC
>CAJHNH020003900.1:52500-54126 GCA_905116865.2 Candidula unifasciata
CTGCGTGGTCTCGAGGGCTAGAGGTTCTGGGTTCAATACCGGATTTTTTTTTCACGTGGACTTGACTTCTAAGAATTCCCCCTAGTCTCTGAGTAGTAAGATCGGACGCACGTGTACATTGTTGCGCACGTAAAAAATCCCTCGGTAGTTGGGAATTGAAAAATGTAGCCTAACGGCGCTACCCGGGCAAAACTTTGAGTGAAAAATCTGCCCAAAGTATTTCAGGATCCTCGCCTGTGCTACAGAGCCTGTGCACAGTGCTGAGCTTGTTCGGAGACTTGAGTTAGAAGAAGAACGGAGCACCTATGGGTTACTACCTGTGTGCCATGATGTTGATCCATTGTTCAAACCTCAAACTTCGTTCACATATGCTGTGAGGATTTCTTTCCTGTCCTACTGATAACATTACGCGATTAACAGCCCGTTAGGTTATAGTCGCTGAATGAGCAGGGATAAAGGTGTTACTGATGTCCTAGGTGCTTCTGGCCACGAATTACCCTTCAAGTTCATGGCAACACAATCAATGAAAATGGCCAACTCATTTCAAGCCTTACACGAAGATATAACTGTCATGATCTGGATCCGTAACTGCTTCAGTTCCGAGTTATGTGCATGTTGGTGACACTTATTTGTGTGAATCATCCCCTAATGTGTATTCCTTCATTGTACGTTTGGCAGAAGCGTGCTCATTAAATCTGGCTCAATATGGCCACTTCCTCGTATTTATCGCTTTTTTAAACCATTAAAGGTTAAGACAATTTGTCAGTGGTTATGTCATCACAAGCAATCATTGCAGAATCTTTTGGAACACGTAGAGGTAATTTAACTACATTACCATCTTGTCATCCCTTTGTGGGATGCAATTTTTCGGTATTTGAAGCCCTACTCTAGCTCTTGCCAGGAGCCGCCATATAGCCCGGCTATAAATATGGTTTAATATGGCTGAACGCGGTTTCCGGGACCTCTCCACTGGTGATCCTCATCCACATGGTGGCACTGTGTCATCGGGTGTTTATCGTTTGTGGTATGTCCTGGTTGGGTAAAAGAAGATAGATAGATAGATAGATAGATAGATAGATAGATAGATAGATAGATAGATAGATAGATAGATAGATAGATAGATAGATAGATAGATAGATAGATAGATAGATAGATAGATAGATAGATAGATAGATAGATAGATAGATAGATAGATAGATAGATAGATAGATAGATAGATAGATAGATTTTGCCGGGGTCAATCAAAACACGAGAATGAAGTGGTTTGGCCTTTTAGTAAGAATGCAACCGGATCAGATTGCCTATGAGACCTTTTACAGTAGAACATCGGGAAGAAAGGCCAGAGGAAGACCAAGGAAAAAATGGATAGATGGAGTAGCTGAATACGGCCAGAAGATCCAGAAAACTCAGATCCCGCGAGAGTCACAAAATAAATATTTTAAACCACGACACTGGGCTGCAACCCGGTAAAAGTGAAGAAGACAATAGATAGATAAATAGAATAAAAACACGAAAGTCACAATTGTTGCCATAACAGTTGGAAGGGGTTTCTGAGACCTCTCCAAGGGTGATCCTCATCCACATGGTAGTACTTTGTGTCACCTGGTGTTTCTAGCTTGTGTGATA
>CAJHNH020003901.1:0-54112 GCA_905116865.2 Candidula unifasciata
GGTAGTCACCATGCTAGATGCTTCCCTTTGGATCTGAAGGTCATGGGTTCAAACCGGAACAGAGCCAGACTTTTAAAAAAAAGTGACCCTGGCTCCCAGGTCGATACTGCCTTAAATGAATACTAGGTAAATTCCTAGGAAGTAAAGGTGGAGAACATGGTGGTGATTACATCACTCTCTGATAGTCAATTGACCCGTAAAATATAGGTCTGTGTGTAAATGCCCATTACGTCTGAGGCATGGTCTAGCCTCTTTTTATTCAGTATGTCAGCCTGGTCCATTGCTCGACCATCCACTACGATGGTTCTGATTTTTGTCAGCCACGACCAACCAGATTGTTTGAGCCAAGCCGACCTCGACCGTTCTGAGCATAATCATTGAATATGTAGTCCCAAAGTGGATTTCGGAGCCTCATTATGGATAAAGAAAGTATAGACCCACTGCCTTCGTAACAAGCTTGTCGTAAAAGTCGACTATTCAGGAGTGTGTCTTTTGAAATTGAAGTGCATCTGCCTGAGATGCGAGGAACCAACAATTTTGCATACAAATCAGCCAGATCCATAAAACAGATGTGCACGCAAAACTCAAGTTCTAGAACAAGGCTAAAGTCTGGAAGTGGACTAACAACCAGAACTTTCAGTTGGAGTTTACAGCCAGTAAACGATGAGAAGAATAAAAAAATGTTAAAGTAGCAGTTGTGAGATTATTAATGTGTGTTTTTTTTAAACTTTATGTTGTGTGATTGTTACTTGCAGTCTGCATAAATTGATCACTAACTACATCTATCTTGTTATCAGGAGGAAGGCTTTCCAATTCTGGCTTCATTTCTGAGGAAAAACCAACGAGCTCTGAAGCTGAGTACTCTGCAGTGTCTGGATGTGATTGTGAAGAACTATGGTGAGTGTTAAACAACTATGGTGAGTGTTGAACAACTGTGGTGAGTGTTAAACAACTATGGTGAGTGTTGAACAACTGTGGTGAGTGTTGAACAACTGTGGTGAGTGTTGAACAACTGTGGTGAGTGTTGAACAACTGTGGTGAGTGTTGAACAACTGTGGTGAGTGTTAAACAACTGTGGTGAGTGTTAAACAACTGTGGTGAGTGTTGAACAACTGTGGTGAGTGTTAAACAACTGTGGTGAGTGTTAAACAACTGTGGTGAGTGTTAAACAACTGTGGTGAGTGTTAAACAACTGTGGTGAGTGTTAAACAACTGTGGTGAGTGTTGAACAACTGTGGTGAGTGTTAAACAACTGTGGTGAGTGTTGAACAACTGTGGTGAGTGTTGAACAACTGTGGTGAGTGTTAAACAACTGTGGTGAGTGTTAAACAACTGTGGTGAGTGTTAAACAACTGTGGTGAGTGTTGAACAACTGTGGTGAGTGTTGAACAACTGTGGTGAGTGTTGAACAACTGTGGTGAGTGTTGAACAACTATGGTGAGTGTTAAACAACTGTGGTGAGTGTTAAACAACTGTGGTGAGTGTTGAACAACTGTGGTGAGTGTTAAACAACTGTGGTAGTGTTAAACAACTGTGGTGAGTGTTAAACAACTGTGGTGAGTGTTAAACAACTGTGGTGAGTGTTAAACAACTGTGGTGAGTGTTAAACAACTGTGGTGAGTGTTAAACAACTGTGGTGAGTGTTGAACAACTGTGGTGAGTGTTGAACAACTGTGGTGAGTGTTGAACAACTGTGGTGAGTGTTGAACAACTATGGTGAGTGTTAAACAACTGTGGTGAGTGTTAAACAACTGTGGTGAGTGTTGAACAACTGTGGTGAGTGTTAAACAACTGTGGTAGTGTTAAACAACTGTGGTGAGTGTTAAACAACTGTGGTGAGTGTTAAACAACTGTGGTGAGTGTTGAACAACTGTGGTGAGTGTTGAACAACTGTGGTGAGTGTTAAACAACTGTGGTGAGTGTTAAACAACTGTGGTGAGTGTTGAACAACTGTGGTGAGTGTTGAACAACTGTGGTGAGTGTTGAACAACTGTGGTGAGTGTTGAACAACTGTGGTGAGTGTTGAACAACTGTGGTGAGTGTTGAACCACTTTGGTGAGTGTTAAACAACTGTGGTGAGTGTTGAACAACTGTGGTGAGTGTTGAACAACTGTGGTGAGTGTTGAACAACTGTGGTGAGTGTTGAACCACTTTGGTGAGTGTTGAACAACTGTGGTGAGTGTTGAACAACTGTGGTGAGTGTTGAACAACTGTGGTGAGTGTTGAACAACTGTGGTGAGTGTTGAACCACTTTGGTGAGTGTTGAACAACTGTGGTGAGTGTTGAACAACTGTGGTGAGTGTTGAACAACTGTGGTGAGTGTTGAAGAAGTGCAACATGTACTGAAGGAAGGATATAAAACCGAACAAAAAGTAGATCAGCAAGCTTCACAATACGACGAACACAAATGAAAATCAGACATTGCGGCTACAGAGTTTCCATCAGTACATACATAAATCGAACGAAACCACACGAGTACATAAAAGCACTTGACAGATTTATCCCAAAGCAGCCACATTGATGTCTTGCCAGTGGAATGTGGAGACACGTATGGCCTGAGAATACAGACCTAGGGAATGCCAAGGGTTTTTACTCAAAAATATTTAATAAACTGTGTTGACAGTTCAGTTCCCTAGGTGTTTGTGTCTCTAAGTTGAAAATAAAGCAGTTTTCAAGGGACTTTCGGACTGTGTCGCTGGAGGGGCTAGATATAATGGCTGTCACTTCCATGTCATTGACACCTTGATGATTCTGGTAGGTAAGTTTGAGGATAGGTCTGTTGTGTCATTTAGGCTTAGGAATGAGGGCCTCAGCACGACTGATAGATAGTGATTGGGAAAAGCAGCAGATAAGATGTGTTCAGGATTTCCTTGAAGCCGGAAGAAGTCCAGCTGTGGAGACAGAAAAAGCTGGGAGAAAGAAAGGAAGTCCTTCGAGGAAGAGGGATGAGAGGACATGTGGAGAAGAAAAGTGTGAGAATAAGTAGGCTTATAGTACACCCAGATACTGATGCCTTTATAATCAAAGTGACAGTGAGATCCAGAAAATGCGCTGATGAGCCTCTATGCAGGTACTGAAGAACTAAGGTGCATTTTGTAGAACTAGGGTGCATGTTGAAGAACTAATGTGTGTATTGAAGAGCTAGTGTGTGTGTGTTGAAGAACTAGAGTGTGTAGTAAAGAACTACCAGAGTGTTGAAGAATAAAGTGCATTTAAGGATATAGGTTGTGGTGATGTGAAAGAACCAGGTTGTGTGTGTAGACCGTCTGCCCTGTCTGTCTCTCACAGGTAACGCTGATAGGTTGTGTGTGTAGACCGTCTGCCCTGTCTCTCACAGGTAATGCTTATAGGTTGTGGTGATGTGAAAGAACCAGGTTGTGTGTGTAGACCGTCTGCCCTGTCTGTCTCTCACAGGTAATGCTGATAGGTTGTGTGTGTAGACCGTCTGCCCTGTCTGTCTCTCACAGGTAATGCTGATAGGTTGTGTGTGTAGACCGTCTGCCCTGTCTGTCTCTCACAGGTAATGCTGATAGGTTGTGGTGATGTGAAAGAACCAGGTTGTGTGTGTAGACCGTCTGCCCTGTCTGTCTCTCACAGGTAATGCTGATAGGTTGTGATGATAAGAAAGAACTGTGTTGTGTGTGTAGACTGTCTGCCCTGTCTGTCTCTCACAGGTAATGCTGATAGGTTGTGATGATGTGAAAGAACTGTGTTGTGTGTGTAGACCGTCTGCCCTGTCTGTCTCTCACAGGTAATGCTGATAGGTTGTGATGATGTGAAAGAACTGTGTTGTGTGTGTAGACCGTCTGCCCTGTCTGTCTCTCACAGGTAATGCTGATAGGTTGTGATGATGTGAAAGAACTGTGTTGTGTGTGTAGACCGTCTGCCCTGTCTGTCTCTCACAGGTAATGCTGATAGGTTGTGATGATGTGAAAGAACTGTGTTGTGTGTGTAGACCGTCTGCCCTGTCTGTCTCTCACAGGTAACGCTGATAGGTTGTGTGTGTAGACCGTCTACCCTGTCTGTCTCTCACAGGTAACGCTGTCACTGGCAACATGCTGGCTGATGTGATGAAGGAAATGCCTCCTCTGATAAATGAAAACGACCTTCACATTTCCCAAGTGAGTTCATCAACTGCCACTGTATTTCATTAACGTGTTACAGCAATGTATCGTTATCATTTATGTGACAGCCCATTAATGTTTGTATAGCCAACATCTGTGATAGTTTCCCCTTCTTTTCCACATCTGTGTAAGACATTTGCGTGTTGTGAATGCTGTTGACTGATTGATTGCCGATTGGTCTTCAGAAATATAAATCTATCACCACAGTGCAGCACCCCAGGCCAAAAAGAGCTCCTTTACTTTTTTTACTTTAAAGGCTTGTATTTTTTTTGGTATTTTTTTTTAATGCTATCCGTGTTTTGTTATTATGAACAATACATGCTGTAAAGATAAAATACAAATGTAGATAAATGTTTGGAAGGGCCAAATGTAAGGGAGTCTCTGTGCACAATTTGTGACCCTTTGAAAATAAAGTTTGTTCATTTGCTTATTCTTTAATAGGTATCTGCTGTGTTTTAACAGTGTTAGTAGACCTACTAGGGCTTTGCTTACTTGCTTGATGTGTTGTGAAATGTTAGGCTGTCAGTGACTCTGTCAATCCATATTCGGTACAGGTCACGATAAGCGGCCCTGAATTAGAGTTTCCCTTGCCATTCATGCCTCCTTAGGTCATTGGAACTCTCCTATGCTGCAGGGAAGTCATGTCTTTTTTTTTTTGAACGCTATAACCGTTGCCTCTTTTCTCGTCTTCTCACTGCTCGCTTGCTGTAGTATTTTCACATTCTGCTACTTCTGCAACTGTTTGTGAGTATTAAAACAGCAATATTTTTCTATTCCTATGCTCCTTGCAATTGCTTTCTTTTTCTTGGGCGCGAGCCACCGCCAACAAACATAGAAATAGAAAAACATCCCAGTTTCAACAGCCAAGAATCGTCATACTGAGGTGCTTTCCCCTGTAGTATTTCTTACATATGCACAGGCATCTTTGTTCCCTGAAATAGACTCACAACAACACAACCTCCCACAAACATTACATACTATATCATAACCATATCATAACACCACTGCAACAAAGGAGAGGTCCAATGAGCTAAGGAGGAATGAATGGCAAGGGAAGTTACTCTAATCCTGATCAGTTCCATGTATTCTTCTAGGTCTCCCTCTTGATGTTTCCACTTTCATGTTGTACAGTTTTGCTGCGGTATCCTAGGGTTTGTTCTCACTAGTTGGCCAAACCATGTCAGTTTTTGTTTCTCCGTGAATTTAGCAGTGAATATTGTTACCGTAGTTCTTCTAATTTTCCTAGAAAAACTACACAACAACCAGGGGCTGTTGGGGTTGGTTCTGCAATGTCCTGTAAAGGATACGCAACTAACCTAGTTCTTCTAATATTTTCATTTCTTGCACAACTTTAAAAATATTTAATTAATATTACTTTAGAATGTACACATTTCATTCTTTACTTGAGAATGTACGTACTTTATTCTTTACTTAAGAATGTACATATTTTATTCTTTACTTGAGAATGTACGTACTTTATTCTTTAGTTAAGAATGTACATACTTTATTCTTTAGTTAAGAATGTACATACTTTATCCTTTACTTGAGAATGTACGTACTTTATCCTTTACTTAAGAATGTACGTACTTTATCCTTTACTTAAGCATGTACATACTTTATCCTTTACTTAAGCATGTACATACTTTATCCTTTACTTAAGCATGTACATACTTTATCCTTTACTTAAGCATGTACATACTTTATCCTTTACTTAAGCATGTACATACTTTATCCTTTACTTAAGCATGTACATACTTTATCCTTTACTTAAGCATGTACATACTTTATCCTTTACTTAAGCATGTACATACTTTATCCTTTACTTAAGCATGTACATACTTTATCCTTTACTTAAGCATGTACATACTTTACTTTACTTAAGCATGTACATACTTTATCCTTTACTTAAGCATGTACATACTTTATCCTTTACTTAAGAATGTACATACTTTATCCTTTACTTAAGCATGTACATACTTTATCCTTTACTTAAGAATGTACATACTTTATCCTTTACTTAAGAATGTACATACTTTATCCTTTACTTAAGAATGTACATACTTTATCCTTTACTTAAGCATGTACGTACTTTATCCTTTACTTAAGAATGTACGTACTTTATCCTTTACTTAAGAATGTACGTACTTTATTCTTTACTTAAGCATGTACATACGTTATCCTGTAGTTAAGCATGTACGTACTGTTTATTTGCAGCTGACGTTGAGTCTACTGACAACAATCTCCAGAGGCCACAAACACTCAATCTCCAACATACATTCTGACATTCTGCCACAAATTTTGGTCCTTGTACAGTCTCCTCTGCTCCAAGGGGGTGCTCTAAATGCTGTGCTGGAGTTTTTCCGAGCACTTATTGCTCTGAATTTACCAAAGTTGGGATTCAGGGATTTATTACAGGTGAGTAAAGCTGTTCAAATATTAGAAGAGCTATGTTTTGCCAAACTCTGTGCTAGCAGCAGCATACAGCTAATGATTGCAAACCATCAACAGTTGAGTTGAGATGAGATCTTTTAGGACGGCTGCCTGAGTAACAAGAAAAGAGACAATTTAACAATGAAGAAATTAGGAGACATCTGCTACAGGTCATATCGTTGATTAAAGAGAGATATAATAGTTTGGCCATCTGACAATAAAATGCCTTCATACCAACTGCCACAGAGAACCACACTGAACAAAAATATAATGAACATAGAGGGGAGGACCACACAAGAGATTAAGAGATGACGTCAAGAACGGCTGTCAAGAATTGTAGTCCTGTGTAGGATCCAGGGCCCCATTCTGGGGAGCAGAAGAAAAGACTCATTGCCTCCTTAACAGTCATGTGGTACAAGGCGACTAATTGGGAAAGTTTCCTGTGAAGTCGAAGAGATATGGAAGAACAGTCTGTGTACATTTGAGCACCATGTGTAAAACGGATGTGCACACAAAACTCAAGTTCTGGAACAAGGCTAAAGTCCAGAAATGGACAAATAATTAGAACTTTCTGCCCGAGTTTACAGCCGGTGAAAGTTATGAAGAAGAAAATGAAGATCATCTTGTACAACACATTAGAAAAAGCACACAAAAGATGCTGGTATTCCCCCCCCCCCCCCAACCAATAGTAAGCTTCCTTTAGATATTTCTGCAGCA
This sequence comes from Candidula unifasciata, assembly GCA_905116865.2. NCBI lineage: Eukaryota > Metazoa > Mollusca > Gastropoda > Stylommatophora > Geomitridae > Candidula > Candidula unifasciata. The sequence goes on from CAJHNH020003901.1 coordinate 7,272, forward strand.
TATGTGGGTGTATTTTTAGAAGTGCACAGGCAGATTAGCTGGTGCTGCACAGCTGCTGAGTGGTGACTTGATAGGTGTGGTTAAGGCTCTTTGGAACAAGTGAACAATGCAGAAGTGTGACTAGATTATCATGGTGTGCAGAGAATGAAATGACCATCAGATCTGGTCGACACTACAGAAGAAAGGCAAGACAGACGTATCCCCAAACTGCCACTGGTACCATAGGCATAGGAATTCTGTGCAGGCTGCTGAAGATGACTTATGGGAATGTACTTGCTGTTTGGAAATGTCCTGAGTGTCAGTTCTTGACTCAACACATCTCAAATCTTGGCTTGAACTAGATTAACCATTGTAGTCTTGATACAGCAAGCAATGATCTACAGACCAGGCAGGAAGCCAAACAGAGGCCAGACGTGCAAACAGTAGGTAGAAGGAATAATAAAGTCCCTGGAATCCCCATTTACAAAGCCCACAAACTTACACTTTCCTGTAAGTTGTACTTCACCTCGACACTGCAGGATATAAGAGGATCAAGATGAGAAAGAGTGTCTTGATATTTACTGTTAATTTAAAATCAGAATTTCTGAAATTGGATTTATGTCTGTTAATTTGTATGGCCAGTTACTGATTTGTTTTCTGTTGATAGATGCTAATCATGCCAGTCTATGACACCCGCCCTTCCAGTGGGTCCATCCACAGACAGGTAAGCTTGCTGCCCTTTGCCTGGCTTTCATATTTAGTGTAATGATGTTCATGTAGCAGTAGGACATTAACACAAGCTACACAACTAGCAAAGACAGAAAAACTACATCTAACTCCTGTTAGTGTCGCTTCATGACATAAGCAAAAGGACAAAAGAAAACGAAGATGTTCATGTAGACATGTTTTTTTTTAAAAACAGGTCCATCATCTGTAAAATTGTCTTGGAGAAACCATAACATCTCATGAACAGAAAACTGATTTCAGCATTTCCCCAATCAATAAATAAAAAGGATAATTTAAATTGGTGGGGGGGGGGGGGGGGGGGGTGCCTTTTCATTCTCATTATTCTATACATATTTTTTATAGATCAATTGGCACTCAGTGGGTGATATTGTTAACATCACACCAACCACCTTTACTTTATTAGGACATTATCATGTCCCTGTTTTGGGCTGGGTTGAACTGGATGCCAGGAACAGTTTAAAAAAAATTGTCTTGATGCATATTTGAGTCTGACTCCGGAGCACCATTGTAGAGGAGAAAAAAAAGAAATAAATTCATTGCACCTCTAACAAGCATGTTCTGAAAGTCGCTTAATTAGGGGTATTTCTTTAAAGTGGAAGTGCGTCTGCCTGAGAGGCCGAGGAACCAGCAGTACGCATAAAATAAGCCAGATCTGTAGAATGGAATAGCACAGAAAACTTCAAGTTCTGGAAAAAAGATTAAAGTCCAGAAGTGAATGAACAACCAGAACTTTCCACCAAAGTTTACAGCTGGTGAATGAGAAGCAGGCAAGCAAGCATCTGGCCACTACACCACCACAACTCAAAAAGGATTAAATATGTAAGGATAATTACTTGTACGTACTCCTTGGGACATCAGCCTAAATAATCAGTGATAACTTGCTTGCAGAACACCTCAACAATACTGCTGTTTGTGTTCTTGTGACTGACAATACTTGTAACTGTCAGATCATGAAACTCCCTGTGTGGTTGCTGGGACTATCTTTTGCAGAATAAAGAGTAGACCGACTGCTCTCCTAACAAGCGACTGATTAGCGGTGTTCCTTCAAAGTCAGAGTGTATCTGCTTGAGAGGTCAAGAACAAACAGTCTGCATAAATTTTACAGTTGTCCCAGATTTCTTCTGTAGACAGTATTTTCGGTTCTCTACAGATTTAGACAGCGATTTCTTTAAGTTCTTTTTTATTGTTATTTTTTTGATTTTTTGTTAACAGTTGTCTTAAATTTCTTGTGTCAGATTATATTTAAGTCTTTGCAGATTTGAGACATTCACAATTCATTGATAGTCATGTCTGTCTGTCATCATTAAATTGTTTTAGCAACCCGTACGTAAAGAAAACAGTGTTACCACATATGTGATATTAATTTTTTTCCCAATTGTGAATAATAATAGATTCAGAATAGCCTTCTGTTAACTTTTGCAGGCGTATCACTCCATAGCCAGATGTGTTGCTGCCCTGACAGAAATGAGCCCACTTGAGGCTTCCAGCATTGTTTCCCAGTTTGTCAGCGACATCAAGAACCCAAAGTCCACAGAGCATATTGTTCTGTTCTCTCTGTTAGCCCTCGGAGAGATTGGCAAAAACATGTGAGTCCACTCTAGAGATGTTTTATCTTTGTTCTGTGCAAGGAAATGAGGAGGTTGATAGGCAATCGTGTAAGGCTACTGTAAATGGCAGACGAGCTGTGGACCAAGCTGATATGCTGAATGTTGTGCAAGAAGTAACACGTTTGTGAGAACCAAGTCACTGAGGATTTGTAACCATGACCAAACTGCAAGAACAGCAAGTTAAAAGGGGTGCGGCAAGACAAAAAGCCCTATGCAGGAAACCAAGAAGAATAAGATATCAACACAGGAATGGTGTCATCAGCCACTACATGCTGCAGGATTTGTTTATGTACTGAATGGATTGATGTGCAATGGAGATAATCTATCGACTAAGTTGCATGAATTACAGCACAAGGAAACGTTACTTTTGTCTGTGCTTTTCTTCTCAAGGCAGTGGGTCTATTCTTTCCTCCAGAATTGGGCCACGGAACCCACACGGGGAAATTTATCATCAAAACACAAACAATATGTAGGGTTCTCCATGTGGGTTCTGGGGCCCCATTGTTGAGCAAAAACAAGAATAGAGCCACTGCCTCCACCACAAGCATCCTTCAAAGTTAGAGTGCATCTACCTGAGAAGAAAGAACCAACAGTCTACACACATGCAAGCCAGATATGTAAAACAGATGTGCACACAATACTCAGATTCTGCGATGGGGCTAAAGTCTGGAGGTGTACAACCTACCAGAACTTTCTGCCTGAGTTTACAGCCGGTGAATGTGAAGAAGAAGATATACAGAGTAAGGATAATCAGTAAGAGTAAGTAATCAATAAAAACAAATGCACTGGACAGTCAACTTGACCTGGTTTTCCAGTAACTATTTTCAGTGGGAGATTATCATCTAGGAATTTCTATAAATAAAGTGATTTAAAAAAAATTGAAACCCGCTAAATAAAATTTGTAGTAAATTAAGTCATCCCCTGATACTCTGTGTTATGTTAGCTAGACATCTCATAAACATGTCTCAGTAATGATTCAGGAAAGTGGCTTTTATATGGGGAAAAGGTACCCGCAGGAAGTGTTTGTTTCATGGGTCTCTAGGTGAAAGGGTTACTGTTGTGTTTTTTTAAAGTTTTGTTTATCTTGCTTGGGTCTTTCCCACTTCTCCAAAAAGCAGCTGGCGTCATTTCTCTGGGTCTAGCTGTGTTTCTTCTACTTACCACTGCCCCTTCCAGTCATGATGTTTCTCCATGTCTCAGTTCTCATCCCTTCACTAAAAAACATTTTTTGTGTGCTTGGCATAGAACGTATGTTTTGTTATCCACACACACTTAATTAATATTGTTGTAAAATCTCTCTTCCACACAGCGACCTCAGTCCTCATGGGGACATTCAGAATGTGATTCTGGAGTGTTTCTCTTCGCCAAATGAAGAGGTCAAGTCTGCAGCATCTTATGCATTAGGTATTGACATGAGGAATGGCTGTGAAAGTTCTATGTGGCTTCACTAGTTGTCATGTGAACTAGCCTCAGAATGATTGTATGAACAGTCTGATTTGCATTGATGTCTGTCTGTCTGTACTGCCTGTGCTGTCTGCCTTCTTTTTCTTCAATTACTCTTTTACAACATAAGGTTCTGCTTTTTGTTCTTCTGGTCGCTTTAAACATAGCACATGATGCTGTTGTACTCTGATTTCTTTCCATCTTGTTCTTGCATTACCTTGTGCTCTACATCCTTATCCTCTTTTGGTCAAGTCCTTATATGGTATGGCATCACAAGGCATTCTCTCCAACTGGGCAGACCATTTGATTTGCTCTTTGTGTGTAATTTAAAATTGATTCTGTGCTGATTGTTTTCTATTATAACCTCATTCCTGATTTTATCTCTTCTGATCAGCCCTTCTCAGACATAATCTCTTTCTGTGGTTACTAAATTTCTTGTCTGGATTGTTGTGAGTGACCACGCCTGGCACTGGTAGCATAGGGTGGGAGTGAATATGCTTTGGATGAGATGTTTCTTTATGCTTTAAGAAAGGGGCTAATTGTCCCAGTACTCAGTTTTATTTACTGCGTCAGATTTTAAATTTTTTGTTTCTTAAAAATACGCTGAGTCTACCTGGCTGCCAAAGTATATGTCAATTTATCTGCCTGCCTCTGTGTAGTCACATATGCAAACCACACACACTGAGACAATGCATGACATGTCAGTACTGATTTACTAGGGTTTAGTCTTTTGTCGCCCTCTTATTTTCACCTGCTATAGACTGGATTATGAAAACAGTAACTGCTAACACCAGGAATGGAATTCAGTAGACCCCTACAAAACAGCTTGATGATCTGGACTTCGCTGATGATATTTCTCTTCTGTCCCATTAACGGAATCAGATGCAAGATAAATTATAAATATACTTGATGCTAGATCACAGCAGTTTGGTCTGAAAATCCGTAAAGGAAAGACAAAGATAATGAGAATAAATCAGGCAAATAGTAATGTGGTTTCTCTTAATGGCACCCCACTCCAGGACATGGAGTCATACATCTATTTGGGCAGTAATGTAGATAAAGATGGAGGAACTGATAGAGATATTAAAATAAGAATTCAAGAGGCAAGAGGAGCTTTCATAGCACTAGGGAATTTGTGGAGGTCAAAAGAAATTAAAAGAAATACTAAACTAACAATTTGTAATTCTAATGTCAAATCAGTACTTTTGTATGGGGCTTAAACATGGAGAACAACTAAGGCAATTACTAATAAATTACAGACATTCATTAACTGGTGCCTGCGCAGAAAAGAGGGAATTGAATGGTATGATAGAATAAATAACGTAGAGCTTTGGGAGAGAACTAAACAGGTTCCAATGGACCAAGAGGTGAGGAAAAGATAGCACACACACTGAGAAAACAGGAGAACAGCATAACTAGAATGTCTTTGCATTGAAACCCACAGAGGCATAGGAATAAAGGAAGGCAAAAAAACACATGGAGAAGAGAGCTGGAGAATGAAGTTAGAAAGATGGGGACGACATGGGTAGAGCTCCATGCAATGGCGAAGGATAGAACGACTTGGTGTGAGTTGGTTGAGGGCCTATGCTCCATTGGTGGATAGAAAGGCAGAACAAGAGAAGAAGAAGAAGATATTGCAGACATGGCCACACTGTATTTGAAAACACAGTTTGAACCATTGAATATTTGATTTATAGATTTCTGAATGCTTCTCATTGATCTCACATCTTTTTGGTATGTTCTACCATCTTTCCTGACATTGCTAATTAAATTGGTGAATGAGTCCTGTTTTTCCGAGTTCATCATTTGAGATTTCTGTCTTGAGCCGTATCTAATTGTCTGTGCTGTCTCGTTACGTGAATTTATTTCAGCCAGGGCCATGAAATTATGGTTTTACTGTGTGGACCTAGTTGTAGCACCTGTTTTACTGGTAGGGTTTGAAGTATTTTGTTTGAAAAGTATCATCTATGACCTAAAACATGATTTTCTTTTTTTCTTCTTTCACTCAGGGAATGTCAGTGTTGGCAATCTGCCAAAGTTTCTGCCATTTGTCCTGCAGGAGATTGAAAATCAACCTAAGCGACAGTATCTTCTGTTACATTCACTGAAAGAGGTATTTATATTTTACCAAATATTAACGAACACATTTTTCGAGCAACAGATAACACAGTTTATTGCCTCCCTTCCCCGTGGGGATTCCGACCCCATTATGTGTGTGTATGCAGGCGGGTGGATTGGGGAGGGGGGGGGGGGTGGATGACCCAGTGCACCCCTAATAAGCATGTTGCAATAGGTGACTAATCACAGGTGTTTCCTTCTAGGTTTAAATGCATCTGCCTGAGAGGCAAGAAACCAACAGTCTGCTTACAGATAAGCTCTTATGTAAAGCAAATGTGCGCACAAAACTCAAGTTTGATAACAGGACCAAGGAGAAGATTACTTCACATGTTTCACTGTATCTGGCCATGCTCATATTGATATTCAGTAAATTGTTTAAGACTATTTTACTTGTGTTGTAGATAAAAGCAGTTAATAGAACCTAGTTAAGACCATGACATGCCGTGGCCGAGTGGCTAGACACACGCTGCGGATCGGAAGGTCGTGGGTTCGCTCCCTGGCAGAGCCTGACTTTTTTTCAAAAATGACCTTGTCTCCCAGGTCAACCCAGCCTTGAGTGGCTACCGGGTGCAATCCCGGGAAGTAAAGGCGGCCGGCGTGATGCTGACCACATCACCCATCTTGTGCCGTTGGTCTATAAAAATATAGGTCTAGCCCTATATGCCCTATACGCCTAAAGGCGGGGAAAAGGGTCCTTTACTTTTACTTTTTACTTAGTTAAGAACATTGCATTTTAATTTAGGAAACCAGGGATGACATCTTCTATGAAGTGAAGTGAATTTTTTTTTTTCTGTCGGGGGCAAAAATTAAGTGTTTTTTTTCCCTGCAACAGCATGGACGGGAAGTGTGTATGTATGAATAAGTAAGTAAAGGAGAGAGTGTTGAAAGGTTACAGACTCTGTGTTTCTCTCTCTTTCTGGCTGCATTATTACTAGGTGACCAGACTATTTGATCTTATATTTCTCAATGAAGTTGCTGCACTGTGTTGTTCCTACAGTGTGTCCTAACTTTATCTTGGATGGTTAACTTGGCGTAAGAGCACATAGAATAATTCTGTGTAAATCTCAGCATAGAACTGGGAATCTTTTCACTAGCAAGAGTCCAGATCTCAGATGGCTTGGGTGGCACAGAACTCTGACCTGATCTGGGGATCAGGTGAGGTGCAGCTGGCTGGGTTGTTATAATGCTGGGCTCTCATGCTGGAGACACTGGGCTCAAATCCCTTGATAATATGGTGGAAGATTTTTCTGTTACAGCAAGAATAAACAAAAAGTGCTAGCCATGCGGCTCTAAATCCTTACGCTCGGAGCACTCCACTTCCCCTCCCCCAACCCCCTTTTCCATCCCTTTCTACACTGCCCTAAAATGTGCTAATGTAGGCAACAGTTGAGACAATTTTAAAAAAAAAAATTTGTGAGATGTCAAACTGTGGCTGTCTATGCTTGATGGCATTGCACATGATGATGATGATTGGTTTCCAAGGATCTCATTAGGGCCCGCAAACAGCAGTGTTAGTAAGTTAAGGGCCTTTTTTTTATGTTAGTGGGGAATCAGGCATTTGATGATAGACTCAGTGTCACACCGACTGCCTTTACTTCCCAGGACTTTACCAGGTAACGATTTTAGGCTGGATTGAACTGTGTGCCTAAGTAATTTTTGAAAACTATTCGACTCAGTGTGGATTCAAATCAAAAACCTTCAGGCTAGCAGGCTAGTGTCAGGTGACTGCGCTACCACAGTCTCAGACAAAAAATTAATTTGACATCTTATTGGATAATTGTGAAGGCTGTAAAATGACTTATCTCAATATTTTGTGCCCAACAGATCATCAATTGTGAATCCAGTTCAACTTCTGGCTTGGAAATACTCAAGTCTTATGTGAAAACCATCTGGTAAGCTTTTCTGTTTGTTTGATAATTCACCTCTTTAACACTTTAGATTGATCATTATCTTTGTATGATTCGATTAGACTATAAAATAATGGGATTACCGCTATATATTGCATTTTTCTGTCCACAAGAGCCCAGGGGAGGGAGGCATCACTGATGTTCCTCTTCTGCTCTAGTTCTGTTTTGCCTTTCAGCGTCAGGTTTTGAAGGAGGCATTGCATACAAGCTTTGGTATGTGCTGTATAGATGCTTGTATTTACGGCCCCAGATAGTCCGTCTGTCCATTGCCCTGCGCGGTCGACCTCTAGTTGTGATTCCATTATATCTCATTTACAGGAAGGACTCTGTGGGGCACTGGTAGTCTTGACACATGTCCAATGTGGGGCACTGGTAGTCTTGACACATGTCCAATGTGGGGCACTGGTAGTCTTGACACATGTCCAATGTGGGGCACTGGTAGTCTTGACACATGTCCAAACTTGTGGATCTGTTATCTCTTGATGTACTTGAGTACATTTACAGGAAGGACTCTGTGGGGCACTGGTAGTCTTGACACATGTCCAAACTTGTGGATCTGTTATCTCTTGATGTAGTTAAGTACCGGTTCTGCACCAACTTCTTTCCTGATGTCTTCATTTTTTATCCTTTCTCTTCTGCTTACATTTAGGATTCGTCATATAAATTTCATTTCTGTTGCTTAGATTTTTATTTTTCTGTTATTGTCCAAGTTTGGCAATGGTAACACAGTGTTGGTAAAAAAAAAAAATATTGAATAGTTTTATTTTGGTGTCAGTTGTTACCTGTTTGTTCTGCAAAATTAGTGACATTAGTCCAATGATTTCCTGGTGATCATTGCTGAAATTAAAAAAAAAAAACTGTTGTCTCTACTGTGCAGAGGACCAGCCTCTCTGTAGAGAGAATGAGCTGTATGGTGGAACCAAACACATTAATCACCACGGTAACCGTGTTCTCACTGCCTACAGGACTATGCTGTTCCACAATTGTGAGTGTCCAGAAGAAGGAACCCGCAACGTCGTCTCTGAATGCATGGGCAAGCTGACTCTCGTTGACCCCCAGAATCTAATAGGAAGTCTGCGGCAGCACCTGAACGACTCTTCCCCTCTGGCTCGGAGCACGGTGGTAACGGCAATCAAATTTACCATATCTGACCAGGTACCGTTTAGCATTCACTTCTCTTTTACACCTTTATTTTTTTTTTAAATGTTTCAAAGGTTATGTTGGAAACAAATATTTTTTACCAGTACTTTCAAGGCAGTATATGAACTTGTTATCTGGATCAACATCCCAGCACATCAGTCCAACCCATTTGTGCTCACTTCTCTGATGTAGCAGCCATTTCAGTGTCTGCATTCTCACTGCAGGTAGTGGCAGTCAACTGGTACATATTCTTTCTTTTTCCTGTCAACAGTTTCTGCATGCTTGTCCTGGTTTAATAGCCAGTTAGGATTGTCAGATACTAGTAGTACTTCTGGCAAGATTACCATCATGCCTTTTTCAGGGTGGTTTACCACCATTGGGCTAGGTCTGTCACCCAGCTTTCTCTTATGGCTTCTAGTACACTGTTGTCAGCATGCGACAGCAGGCCCCCCCCCCCCCCACCTTAGAAAACAGCTTTGATGGGCTGGCTGAACCAGGAGAAGGTAGCAGATCTGTTTAATACCAATCTGTGAGTTAGGGCATGCCCACCCTACATGTAAAGACTCGATCCGGGATGTCGCGGAATGAAACCACTTATGGTTCAGCTGACAAAAAGGCGATTACCAGCGGACTCTGTGGGGTGCTTTGAGCAAGGCAGAGCATTTAAAGCGTCTTCTTGGTCATCCACTCCACCTAAGTCAGTTTTCAGTCATCTCAATGCTGTCCTGACACTGGATCAAAATGGACACATCCTGACACCGGATCAAAATGGACACATCCTGACACTGGATCAAAATGGACACATCCTGACACTGGATCAAAATGGATACACCCTGGCACTGGATCAAAATGGCCACATCCTGACACTGGATCAAAATGGACACATCCTGACACTGGATCAAAATGGACACATCCTGACACTGGATCAAAATGGACACATCCTGACACTGGATCAAAATGGACACATCCTGACACTGGATCAAAATGGATACATCCTGACACTGGATCAAAATGGACACATCCTGACACTGGATCAAAATGGACACATCCTGACACTGGATCAAAATGGATACATCCTGACACTGGATCAAAATGGACACATCCTGACACTGGATCAAAATGGACACATCCTGACACTGGATCAAAATGGACAAATCCTGACACTGGATCAAAATGGACACATCCTGACACTGGATCAAAATGGATACATCCTGACACTGGATCAAAATGGACACATCCTGACACAGGATCAAAATGGACACATCCTGACACGGGATCAAAATGGACACATCCTGACACTGGATCAAAATGGACACATTCTGACATGGGATCAAAATGGACACATCCTGACACTGGATCAAAATGGACACATCCTGACACAGGATCAAAATGGACACATCCTGACACTGGATCAAAATGGACACATCCTGACACTGGATCAAAATGGACACATCCTGACACTGGATCAAAATGGACACATCCTGACACTGGATCAAAATGGACACATTCTGACACGGGATCAAAATGGACACATCCTGACACAAGATCAAAATGGACACATCCTGTCACTGGATCAAAATGGACGCAGACGAGAAAGTGAGGTCGACCAATTGTAAATCTTTTTCTCTTCCCTACAACAGTCATTGCTTAAGTCATTTTCATCCAGTTGTATTATCTTTATCATTATTAAGTTTGGAGGTAAAGTGGTCTTTATCCCCTGTGATGGACAGAAAAAACCACGTCCATTATGAACAGGTGGTTCATCATCTCTGACTCCTTTAGTTTGAAGGCAAAGTGGTAGACAAACAACAAGATCACACCCATTTCTAACTGGCAGTTCATTATCTCTGACTCCTTTAGCCCCAACATCTCAGTTAGTGCATCACGTGTGTTGTTGTAATATATTTGATTACAAATTCTGTGCAGCATAATGTTGCATGTGGAAAAGAAATGAGCCCTTGTAATTCTGGTTAGATCGCTTGCATTTAAATCAGTAGGCCAGGAGGTACAAATGAAGAAACTGTACTTTCAAAGGGTTCAGAATTGGGCACACAGCCACATCTTACATTCTGACCTCACTCATTGCATACATTTTTCCATTCATGCATGATCAGTTTAGCTGATAATAATAATAATAATAATAATAATAATAATAATAAACATAAGCAAAATTGAAGTCTTAGTTGCAAACACTGGAATGTGCTCCGAGTATACCTACATTTTAAAACAGTATTAGTGCAAGGTAAAATAAATCTCAAGGAAATATGCTTAGAATACTTGTATCTCCTAAGTCTTGGGTTGAAATCCTCATGGAGTCAGATTTTTCCAAATTTACCTTGGCTACAAGGTTGGCCCAGCCTAAAATGGATACTAGATAATGGCCAAGAAAGTAGGTAAGGGTGAAAAATGAGCAGACTTTGTGTGCACATTACATGTGTACAACAAATTCCTTGCCAGTTGTAACTCTGAAATAGCAGGCTGTAATCAAGGCTGTATTTCAGAATTACGAAACCTTCACCGACTGAAAGCAGTAGGTATTCTTTAGGGATTTGCTTGGTTCAGCCACAACCAATAGACCCGTTATTTTTTCTTTTCGACATTCACTGGCTATAAACTCTGGTAGAAAGTTCTGGTTGATTTGCCCACCCCTGGACTTTTAGTCTTGTTCCAGAACCTGAGTTTTGCATGCACATCCGTTTTCAGATATTGCTTATTTGTATGCAGATTGTTGGTTCCTTGTCTCTCATGCAGATGTACTCTGACATCAAATGGAGCCCCTCAATTAGTCGTCTCTTATGACATGCTTGTTGGAGGCAGTGTGTCTGTTCTTGTTTTCCTCACAGTGGGGCTCTGAAACCCACACGGGAAGACCAATACTTCAAGCTGTATGCATACTTTAGGAATTTGCTTGTTTCAGCCACAACCAATCGACCCATTACTTAAGATGTGCATTGGGGACTTCCTAAGCACCCTGCAGGATGAAGACCTCACAGTTGCGACGCGTAGCCTTGGTCACATTCAACTCGGCTGCTCACAACAAACCGTCGCTCATCAGAGACTTGTTGGAGACTGTTTTACCACACTTGTATAATGAAACCAAAGTTAGGGTAAGTCATGTTTTACCACACTTGTGAAATGAAATGAAATTTAGGGTAATTCATGTTTTACCACACTTGTTTGATGAAACCAAAGTTGGGTAAGTCATGTTTTACCACATATGTATAATGAAATGACATTTAGTGTAAGTCATGTTTTACCACACTTGTATAATGAAACCAAAGTTGGGTAAGTCATGTTTTACCACACATGTATAATGAAATGAAATTTAGTGTAAGTCATGTTTTACCACACTTGTATAATGAAACCAAAGTTAGGGTAAGTCATGTTTTTGTAAATTCATTACTTACTTTTTTTTTTACCTGTAGAAAGTACATGTTAAAGTATCTCATTAAATTTCTTTTCTACCTGCAGAAATTACCTGTAAATGATCTCATTACATTTCTTGCCTACATACAGAAAGTACATGTAAATGATCTCATTGCATTTCTTGTCTACCTGCAGAAAGTACATGTAAATGATCTCATTACATTTCTTGCCTACATACAAAAAGTACATGTAAATTATCTCATTATATTTCTTGCCTACCTGCAGAAAGAACTGATTCGAGAAGTGGAGATGGGGCCCTTCAAGCACACGCTAGATGATGGTTTGGACATCAGAAAGGTATAGTTTCTTTAGCTGATGGTAACTGCAGTGTGAACTATGTACATCCTTAATTTAACCCTTTATGCTTGCTTATTTTCTTCAACAATGGGCAAAGGTGGTCTCATAGCAGATACCACAGCTAGAGTGTGAAGGCTTAGCCTTTGCATATTCTGGACCATTACGCATGAGCTCTGAGGGGGGGGGGGGGGGGGGGTCATTTTACTTCCTGATTACCTTTCCTTCAGTTAATTATCTCTCCCCCCCCCCCCCCACACACACACACTCACACACAAAATGGACGTTAGGCAGCGGCACTGTTCGAAACAGAAGCAAATTTTTTTTGCTTCTGCCGGACGGTGGCCGATGCATTTTTGTTCCATTTGTAGACTGGATATAGTTTCGTCGCCCAGCTTCTGAGTTGAATGCGTGGCGTGACCCTGTGAGCTGTGGATTGCATTTTCAATGTGTTTTTTTTACTGTCACCAACGTGTTGGTGTGAATTGTAGATTCAGAAAATGGCGCGATGCCTGTCGTGCAGTGTTGTGGTGCCCGTATGTGATTACAATTTATCGCGTGGGCAACTGCTGATCTGTTGGCGACTTCTGCTACCATCAATGATGAACTGCAATTCTAATACTGTGATAAACATTCTGTGTGTTTTTCGTTGGCACAGGAGCGGAGCAAAGATGGGATTACCTGTTTGCTATGAAGCTGAAAACTAAGACTACCAGACTACCAGACATAAATACACACACATGTACATATACGCACACACGTATGTTCGTGCTTATGTATGTACACACATATTAACTATTTTTTAACACTTAATAATTTGGGTCTGGTATTGGGAAGAATGCCCTTGGGACATTGCCATAATCTCTCCATCCTCATCTTCAGCAGCCAGCAAAGAGTTGCAGTTTGATTATATGTCTGTCTCCCCCTTTTTTTTTCTGAGTGTAAAGTGTTGACCAGATTCCCTGGTCACTACCTGCTAAACCATTCTCACCAGACCATAATTATCTCTTTGTACTTGCTCATTGTTCCCCTGCTCTCAAAGGGCCTTGTCTACAACCAGCTTGTCATGCATCAGTTCACCACCCATGGTGCAGAGCCAGCCAGTCTGCCTATTCCTTTCCAAACACACCTGTATACCTAGAGTAAAGATCGTTGTGCCTCATTCTGCTTCCATAGATCATAGAAGGAGAGCCTCAGCTTCCTGCACGCACACTAGCACACTACAAATGCATTATAAACATTGTCATCTGTGTCTACCACAACCACAGATGTGCTGTTATTGTTGTTTTTTAAGTAGATATTGTAAACAAATTAAGAAGAATTTGGAAGCAACAAAGATATGGTTTCTGAGACAAATGTTACGCATACCTTGGACGGCCAAAGTAACTTACAACGATTGCTTGAAAGAGGCTAATGAAAGTAGATCTCTATATACAACAATAAGAAAGAGAAAAACACTGTTCTTTTTCCACATAATGAGATTAGAGAACATCGTGACAACTGGAAAGATCAGTGGAAAAAGGGGTAAAGGTAGACCAAGAGATATGATGCTGGATGGGCTAAACGATGGCATGGAGGGATATCAGCAAGAGAGTTGTTGCAGTCAACCAGGGATCGTGATCTGTGGAGACGCATGAGCGCCTACGCCATTTGGCAGGGCACATGATGATAATGATAATTGTAATTTTAAATGATTGTTTTTTTCAATTTCTAACTGCTGAGGGATTTTTTAAAATAATAGCATATAGTCTGCTCTCATATGTTTCTTTCCGTCTGTGTGTTTGCAGTTATATATAGCATACTGTTGTGATCTCACAGGCTGCGTTTGAGTGCATGTACACTCTTCTGGACTCATGCTTGGATCGGCTGGACATCTTTGAGTTTCTGAACCATGTGGAGGATGGGCTGAAAGACCATTATGACATCAAAATGTTGACCTATCTGATGCTGGTCAGACTGTCCAATCTGTGTCCCTTGGCTGTGCTGCAGCGTGAGTAGGATGTCCTGGTCATTCTCATCCACATTTTCTTCTTGTCCTTAGATGTTCATCTGCTTCATATGTAACTGTTGTAAGGTATCCAAACTTAATTTCATTGTGTTCAGCAATGTTCTTAGATGTTCATCTGCTTCATATGTAATTGTTGTAAGGTGTAACTTAGTTTCATTGTGTTCAGCAATGTCCTTAGATGTTCATCTGCTTCATATGTAATTGCTGTAAGGTGTCATAACTTAATTTCATTGTGTTCAGCAATGTCCTTAGATGTTCATCTGCTTTATATGTAATTGTTGTAAGGTGTCCCAACTCAATTTCACTGTGTTCAGCAATGTCCTTAGATGTTACTCAATTTCATTGTGTTCAGCAATGTCCTTAGATGTTCATCTGCTTCATATGTAACTGTTGTAAGGTGTCCTAACTTAATTTCATTGTGTTCAGCAATGTCCTTAGATGTTCATCTGCTTCATATGTAATTGTTGTAAGGTGTCCTAACTTAATTTTATTGTGTTCAGCAATGACCTTAGATGTTCATCTGCTTCATATGTAATTGTTGTAAGGTGTCCTAACTCAATTTCATTGTGTTCAGCAATGTCCTTAGATGTTCATCTGCTTCATATGTAATTGTTGTTAGGTGTTCTAACTCAATTTCATTGCGTTCAGCAATTTCAGATGCGCTTCATATGTAATTGTTGTAATGCCTCTTAATTTCATTGCAGATGTTCTTATATGTTCATCTGCTTCATATGTAATTGTTGTAAGGTGTCCTAACTCCATTTCATTGTGTTCAGCAATGTCCTTAGAATGTTCATCTGCTTCATATGTAACTGTTGTAATGTGTCCTAACTTAATTTCATTGTGTTCAGCAATGTCCTTAGAATGTTCATCTGCTTCATATATAACTGTTGTAAGGTGTCCTAACTTAATTTCATTGCGTTCAGCAGTTTCCTTAGATGTTAGTCATGTGTGATTGATGTACTAATGATGTCAGTACATAATTTACTGTTCATCTGCTCCATATATGTTGTTGCCATTTGTTGGCATCTTTCTATCTTTCCAGACAATAGTGTTATATTGTGCTGATAAAGAATGGGACACAGCCCAAGGCAATGAAAGGTGTGACTAGCGAGACCCACCCAAGCTAAGAAAATATCTTCCACTCTAAGAGCATGGGATTTCCAGACTGTTATTGCTATCATATGTATTTAGTGTGTTTCTTCTGAGACGCTCAGCTCTCATCTTTCTACAGTAATTTCATCCTTCATTCTCATTTCCTTCCTGATTTTCCCCCTCCACTCAGCACAGTTCATAGCATGTGATTTCCATGAATCTACCTTAGTACCTGTATCATTCATAACCCCACTTGCACACATCTTTGTATCACAGTAGAAGCCAGCCTCGACATCTTCTACCCATCTGTAATTCACCATGGAGAATGTCCTTAGTGCCTCTACCAGCCACCTGACCCTTCGGAGACTGAGCATTGAGAAAACTGTTGTAATACCTTCTCTTTCCTATACCCTCATTGTTTGTGAACTTTTCCTGCCACTTAATGCCAAGTATTCTTCTTAGGCATCACATGTGAAAGCTGTTTAGCTGTTTTTCTTAGTGCGAATAAGTTGACCAAGTTTTACTACCAAAAGAAGAGTGCGGAGAACACAAGCCTAACAACCACATTAAAGGAGTTGGACAAAGAGCGAAATCAACCGCTTAGATTTATCACAGGAGGCATGAAATCAACCCCAGATTAAAAATGGAGAAAGCTGGGAAAACACAGGCACTGAGAGAACGCAGAGATATCAAGTTGCAAATACAAGCAGAAAAGTACCTCATTATGCCAGATCACCGCATGAAGAATAGATTTTAGAACTTAGCTTTGGGGCGGTTAAAAAAAAAGCAGCTTTATACACCAAGCAACAAAAATATCAGGCAAACTACGGACCTTCCTGAAATCGGGTGTCCCCTTGAAAGTATTCCAGAACATACCTCAAGGAGAGAGAAATGCAAACTAGCAGTACAAATCCAGAGAAATGTGCAAAGGATGCCCGACAAGAAAGGGCAGGATAGTATAGAACGCGGAATGGCCACCCTTAGCTATATTGATGAAGAATACCCCCAAGAACAGTGGGCCCGAGTCTATACAGATACATCCGTGCAAAATGCAGTTAGAAATGGTGGTGCTGGAGTGTGCATAGAATTGCCAGATGGTACTATCGATAGGTCCAGTGCTAACCAGAAAGTACTGCCATAACTGTGATGCAGAAACCCAGCCTATCAAGATAGCAGCAGAAAAACTGCTAAATACTAATCTTGGCTCACAGTCTGTGGTAATGCCGACAGATGCAAAGTCCGTACTTGAAGCACTCCAGTCTTGGAAACTACTAGAATTGCAAACACTGCTGACGCAACTCACTTTCATTTAACATTGTCCTGTATTTTTAACCATGTGTAATTGGTGTACACCCTATGATGGCCTGTAAATTAATTTCCCCCGTAAGTAACTGTTGTGTTCTTCTTGTGTCATTACCTTGTTACCGCTTGTAGCCCAGAGTCTGGGTTTTCTTAATTTTTCTTGCTCATCTTGTATGGCTTCAGTGATGGATTTGTCCATCCTTTTTACAGGATTCAGCTACACCATTTATCCATCTCATCTATTCTTTGGTCTTCCTCTCACCTTCTGCCCAGCTATTCTGCTTAACCCTGTTGCCTCAAGAAGCCACAAAACCAACACAACTTGTCCAGAGTGACATGTTCAAGAGATGCCTGGTTAATGCTGTTGGCTGAGTTCATGCCTGTACAAACATTTAAAGAGGTCAGGATGTGAATATATTTACTAAAAATAGCACTGGGGGGGGGGGGGGGGGATTTACCAAACTAGTTTTTTTTTAAAGCCAGGTTGATGTCAAATATTCCTGTAAGCCTCAGTGATAGAGGTCATGGAGTCATAGCATGAGTCACCCAAGACATTGTTTTTTAGGACCCAGGAATGTATTTAAAGCTTTACACTGTGTTTATTGATAACTCCCTTTATATATCTAAATATATTCTGAGGGAGAACAATTCAAAATATAGAAGGTTATGTGTTTTTTTTTTAAAATGTATTAGTGACTTATATAGTTTTTTTTAAAGAATTTGTTTTAGAAATTCCCAGTGGGGCATAAATCCAAATTTTTTACAACGTTACTGGGACAACAGGGTTAAAAGGTTGCACATGCAGTTTAGTCTGGCAGCATTCTTAGTTGTTGGCCAAACCACTTCATTCTCTGTTTTTCAATGTAATTTAGGATACTCACCATTTACTGTGTGCATCTTTTCTGGCATGGACCATGAACTGGATGACATGCTCAAGGTCTTTACAGTGTCCTGTAGTTTTCATTTAGTTTTCCACTTTTGCCTTCCCTGTTACTGACAAAATCTGGGCATCCTTGTAAGACATGCTCTTATGTCCCACAACTACACATGTAGAGTCAGTGTAGCACATTTGATAAAAGTATGCTAGGAGTTAACAATGTGCTGTCTGAAAAATGTTAGTCTGCATGTTTCTGCTATGTCTGTTTATGCTATCATGCTTTGGTTTAATTTTAATTCCCTTTACCAACCAGACAACTGAGTTCATATTTGTTGCAGGTCTTGATCGATTGGTGGAGCCTATAAGAGCCACCTGTACTACAAAAGTCAAAGCCCATTCAGTGAAACAAGAGTACGAGAAGCAGGAAGAGCTGAAGAGATCGGCTTTGAGGGCAGTTGTAGCATTGTTGAACATTACAGATGCAGGTGAGACTGAGCAGCCTGATCTATATGTTGTGTTGTGGGTGGCCATGAAGTCTCTGGTCTAGTGCATCTAGATTCAGTAGATAGTATTTGTTGGGGGTTGTCTTCACAAGCTTTTGAATGTTTGTTGTCTTCCTGCTAGATATCGGGGTATGATTCATAGTCTTTCACTGATTGGTTTGAGATACTAATATATTAGGTCTTGTTTACTGATGTACCTTAATGTGTCTATTTATCATTCTGAACTTACATACTCTGTCTACTTATGTACCCTGTCTTGTCTAACCATTTACCCTGTCTACCCATGCACCCTATCTTGTCTGCTCATATACACGGTCTCATCTGCCCATGTAGTCGGTCTTGTCTACCCGTGTACCCTGTCTTGTCTACCCACTTACCCTGTCTTGTCTAGCCACTTACCCAGTCTTGTCTAACCATATACCCAGTCTTGTCTAGCCATTACCCAGTCTTGTCTAACCATGTACCCTGTCTTGTCTATTCATGTACCCTGTCTTGTCTACTCACTTAACCTGTCTTGTCTAACCATGTACCCTGTCCTGTCTATCCGTTTACCCTGTCCATCCATGTACCATGCCCTGTCTTGCCTAACCATGTAGCCTGCCCTGTCTGTCCATGTACCCTCTCTACCCATGTAGCCTGTCCTGTCTACCCATCCTTGTACCCTGTCCTGTCTTGTCTACCCACGTACCCTGTCCTGTCTACCCATCTACCCTGTCTTGTCTACCCGTGTACCCTGTCCTGTCTACCCATCTACCCTGTCTTGTCTACTCATGTACCCTGTCTTGTCTACCCATCTACCCTGTCTTGTTTACCCATGTATACTGTCTTGTCTACCCATGTACCCTGTCTTGTCTACCCATGTACACTGTCTTGTCTACCCATGTATACTGTCTTGTCTACCCATCTACCCTGTCTTGTCTACCCATGTGCCCTGTCTTGTCTACCTATGTGCCCTGTCCTGTCTACCTATCTACCCTGTCTTGTCTACCCATGTACACTGTCTTGTCTACCCATCTACCCTGTCTTGTCTACCCATGTGCCCTGTCCTGTCTGCCCATGTACACTGTCTGGTCTACCCATGCACTCTGACTTGTCTACCCATGTACCCTGTCTCCTTCCTTCCTGCTCATAAACCCTTTCTTGTGTACTTACAAACCTTGCCTTGTCTACCAAGGTACCTTACCCTTCCTGCTTGCATCTGCTACCTTTCTTTAACTCTTTTAGGACGGCATTTTTTCTGGGGTTTAGACAGCATTAATTTTAAGCGGTTTTTTTAGTGCAACACGACAAAGCTAAAACCTTCCTGAAGAAAAAGTATGGGCTGTATCGGGACTTATAATATATCAAATTAAAGATAAATGAGTGCAGAATAAATCTAAACTATTTAAATGTCAGTATAACATCAAAATATTATTAAAATCACACAACATTCAAGGATGTTAGACACATATGAAAATTTTTGACATAAAAAATCATGTGCTAACCTTATTTTTTACTGGTTAAACAACACTGCTATCCAATTCTAAGAATACACATGCCTTCTCTGTTCAGCTATGTATTAGCTAGTCTTTATTTGAAACAATTAATTTAAAAACTTTGGATATTATAAACATTTTTGTATGACATGTCAATTTTCACAACAACCGAAAATCGGAAAAACAGCTGATCAAAATATTGATCTAATTGAAATATTTTGTGAAATTTTCATCTCCTAAACTAAATTATCGCTAGTAGATTTGTCCCTTAGATATCAATCATAATATCAAGACTGTTGTCACCATCTGGCAGAGATTCAACCACGATAGAGCAGTATGAACATTCTAGACCTTTTCCCTTATCATTTAGTATAGAAAAATCATGTAAAAATTGTATTCCATCTAAATAATTTTTTTTAAATCACAAAATAATGCACGGACGTTGATGAACGTGGCAAATGAAAGTACATCCTGTTGTTAATCCTAATTGTTAAAAAACTTGTACATAAAGGTTCGTTTTCCTTACAAACGGAACAAAATTAGCGTGTCTCTATCATAAGCCAGTAAACTGGCTTTACGTCTTTAAGGGATATCGCCAGTATACTGGCTAAACGTTCGTAAAGAGTTAAATAACAAACCATGTTCTGTCCATTCTCCAGACAAAAGCCCACAGATGAACGAGTTCCTCGCCCACATCAAGGCCACCCCAGAGCTGGCGGCCATGTATGACAGCATCCAGAAGGACGTAGTCTCCACGGGCCAGGAAATTATCTCCATGGACACTAGTTAGATTACTTGTGCAGTTGTTGTCTATCGAATGCATCTGTTTCATCATAGAGCATTACTTGTATTCCGTCAATGATACAGATGCTGAGTCAGTATAGCAGAGTTTTTGTTTCTTGTTTCTTGCGCTAGCCTTTGTTTATTGCCCCAAATTTTTTTTGAAATTCAGTTTTGCAATAACAGAAAGAAATTTAAGATAGTGTGTTACCTGCTCTGATAATGTAAATTGTGTGTGTGTGTATGTGTGTGAAATTTACAATTTCAACCTTCAAGATTTTGATTTTGTTCATGTAATTGAGTTTTATTTTGTGAAGGCGATGTCTGGTTATACATTTTGACACTGGGAGATATTTAGAGGGGGCTGGGCTAGTGGTTTGTGTGGTATTTATTTCGGAAGGATGGTTGATAAAAGAGTTCTTGGTTGGTATAACATTTTGTGTATGGTGGGGACTGGCCAAAGATCAGTGTAGGATGTGGGCTGGTAACAGATTTACTTCAGATGTGGGCTGGTAACAGATTTACTTCAGATGTGGGCTGGTAACAGATTTACTTCAGATGCGGGCTGGTAACAGATTTACTTCAGATGTTGGCTTGTAACAGATTTACTTCAGATGTGGGCTTGTTACAGATTTACTTCAGATATGGGGTAGTAGGAAGTTTTTCTAAGATGTGGGCTGTGAGAAATTTACATAAAATAAGGGCTGATAATAAATTTACATAAAATATGGGTTGGTAAAAGATTTACTTAAGATGTTGGCTGATAAGAGATTTACATAAGATATGGGCTGGTGAGAGATTTAAATAAAAATTGAGCTGGTAAATGATTTACATAAGAGGTGGGGCTGTATAAAATTTATATAAGATGTTGGCTGGTAGAAATTTACTTAAGATGTGGGCTGATGAGAAATTTACATAAAATGTGGGGTTGTCAGAGTTTATGTAGGATGTTTGCTGGTAAAAGATTAATTTAAGCAATAGGTGTAAACCTGTGTAAGTTATGAGCTGGTGAGAGACTACTATATCTGCTGGTAAGAAGTTGGTACAGGATGTGGGCTTGTAACAGAAAATGGTGCAGGATTTTAAGTTGGAAGAGATCAGTGTAGGATGTGGGTTTAAAATGGAGGCTAATGTAGAATAGGGGCTGGTAAGAATCAGTCTCTGCTATGGTGAAGTAAAAGTTAAGTATAAGAAGTGGGCTTATAGGCAGCTTCTTGTAAGTTCTAGGCTGCTGGGGAGAATAACTAATGGAAGAGACAAGCTTGAGTATGAAAAAGGCTTATTTGGCACATTAGTTTTAGAACAGAGAGCCCTGTCAATTAGACATAATAAAAGCGGAGCTGGAGGTTGACCACGAAGCGATGGATAGATGGAATATCTGAGGTTGTAAATATCAGCATCTACGTAGCACACACCAAAGCTCGTATCTGATGTCTCTTCAAAATCTGAGGCTGAAAGGCAATACAGTACTAGAGAAGAAGAAGTCTTGAGTGTCACGTAAACGGGTAGAGGAGATGTAACATAAAAACAGTGTGCTCTGCTGTGATTAATACGGGCGATGATGTAGAAGAGAGCAGTGTATGATAAGAGATTTTTTTTCAGTACACTATATATGTTACATAAATTGATAGAGGGGACTGACAATTAGAGAAGTTTAATACCTAATTGATGTAGATGGATACACTAGACTAACTTAAGAACACAGGGAGATAATTATGCAAACAGGGGACTAATATGCAAAGAGCTGATTTAAAACACTTCTAAGAATTACAAAGAGTAAGATAGAATAAGAACAAATAGAGTAATCTGTGAATAGTATGGGTGGATATAGAAGACTTACATTAGTTTGATAAGGGTTATTTAGCACACTGGTCTAAGCATGAGTTGGGCAGGTTTAGGAGAGACTAGCATAAGTATGTAAATGCTGATTTTTGGACAGTAGTAAACAAAATGAAAGATTCTTAGAATACCACAGTCAAAGAAGGAAAGAAATATTGACATCCTAAAATATTTTAATATAAACAATGATTGGCCAGTAAGTAAACATCTTTTCTTGGACACCAACATATTTTGGCCATATCAAGTGGCAAAAAACAATGATAGCCGAAAGCATGGTACCAGGAAAGAGGAGAAGGGGCCAACCAGCATGTAGATGGACACAGGATATGAGTGACATCTTGGGTAGCAAAGTGCACAAGGCTGGAGAGCTGGTGAGAGACCATGTTTCTTTCAGGCAGACTGTGATGAGAGCAATGTTTTGCAAAGGACCTGCTACACAATGATAGTATCCAAATAAAAAGATATTGACTGTGCAGGGCAGCTAGTATGAGGCTAATTTAGCATGCTTTCATCAGTGTCATCTTGGTAAATCGAAAAAGGTTATTATAGAAACAGTTTGGTCATGTAACTTAACTTAGTTTATTCTAACGTCAAATCAGTACTGCTGTATGGAGCGGAAACATGAACAACTAAAACAGTTACTAACAGACTACAAACATTCATTAACTGGTACCTGTGCAGAATAGAAAGAATTAAATGGTATAATAGTCACTAATGTTGAGCTATAGGAGAGAACTAAATAAGTTTGTGTGGAAAGAGGTGAAGAAAAGATGCTGGTGTTAAACTGGACACACATTGAGGAAACCTGAGAACATTATAACTACACTGTCTTTGCACTGGACCCACAGGGGCATAGAAATAAAGGCAGGCCAAAAAAGCACTGAGAAGGGAGCTAGAGAATGTAGTTAAAAAAAAAAAAGAAAGGGAGGATCTAGGGTGAGCTGCCTGCAACAGCAAAGAATAGAAGAACTTGATGGGAGTTGGTTGAGGGCCTATGCTGCATTGGGGGATAAAGAACAGAAGAAGAAGTTAGGTCAGATGGAGGAATTTAGTATGGGAATCATCTGACAGGAGACTAACATAAGCGTGCTGTGAGCATGTAAAGGACATATCCATTTACGATGATGAAAGATGGTACAGGACACTCACATTGAATAACCTGAAACATATGCTTATTGTTGTGCACTGAAGGTCTCATAAATTGCTACAGAATGCATAACTTTACAGTAAACATACATTTTAAAACATTAAAAGTATTACACATGAGTACATACAGGCTTGATTATTTGTTAATGAAACATTGTACCTACTGGCACCATTATTAGAATCTTGTGCCATGCAATTCATTCAAACATTCATTCATTTTCATTCATTCATTCGTCCATTTGTCCTTTACAAGTGATGAGGACCACTCTTTCTTTCATCCGGAGGAGTAAATGTACGAAAAAGTGAATGGCAGGATGAATTGGATTAAAGTGAGAAATAGTTGCGCAGTTTCATCGACATCACTCTCTCGCCTGTATCCATCTGAATTCAGTAGCAGGACAAGTCGAGACGGTTGGAGATGAAGTCAGGTGCAGTGGATGACCAAGGGTGTTCTATGTATTGGCTTCCTCCACACATTCAGCTGAGTCCAGTCTTTGCTTGCTAGGATAGGCAGATCCTAACTCACCGAAGGCTATTAGACCATTCGGCTACCCTCACCTGGTTTAGCCGGCCTGTCAAAGTCGTTGCCCGGAAGTGGCTGCTGCCGCAAGCATGGAGCCACAGGTGAGCTGGATGCCAGGTTTGGGCCAAAGACAGGTAAGCTGTCCTGAAAAGGACACCGACAAGCCCAAAAAACCAGAGGTACTACCAATACCTGGCAACCTGTACCCCCCAGTGACATAGGCTGTCATATTTTGCTACTTTACACGATCACCTGAGTCACGGATCATGCCAGTGTTTTTGTCTCACCCCTATCAGTATTGCTGAGCCATTCAGGTATTTGTTTCTTTGCTTTGCCCCGTTTTTCCCCATCTGGTGTCCAGTCGTTAACAACTTACTGAGTCGATTCCCTTTTCATAAGATGCAAGCAAGGTTACAGTTTTCATCTGTCTCGAAACATGGAAAATCAACACATCCTATGTTTCATGCTTAAACCATCTATGCTACTAGTACCAGCCAAACTTGGATGCTGTTTTTTTCTCTGTGCTCATATAATGCAAACTCTGGTGGAAAGGCTTGGTTGCTTGTCCACTTGCAGACTTTAGCTTTGTTCCAGGATTGAGCTTTGCTTGCACGCCCATTGTACAGATTTGGCATATTTGTGTGCAGACTGTTGGTTCCTTGCCTCTTAGAAAGATTCAGTCCCAAATTTGAAGGAAACATCCATCTTTGCTACACAGTCCGTACTCCCCCATCCGCCCTAGTTTGAGAATGGAGATGGAGACTGTCACTGCGGCCTTCTGCTTGTTTGAGAACCAGCTGCACAGATGTAACAGACTCAAAAAGCATGCTGAGAAAGGCATGCTCTGTGCAGAGTGGTAAGCATAGTTTCAGAGGATAGTTAGCATCCTTTGGGTATTTTTTCTGTGTCATGCTGGTGTGCTGGGAAATGGACAGACTGATTAGCTGGTTTTGTATCACTTGATGGTAAGTAAACTGATGCATGCCAAGCCAAGCTAGATGTTATCAAACAATGCCTTTTGGAAGATTGAAGTTTGAACAACGTCATGGCACACGGGCAGTAACCCATAAGTGCTCCATTCTTCTTCTTTCTTTAAGTGGCATTATAAGACAGATGGAACCAGATCAAAGAAACATACAAATCAACTGGCAACAACATATTAGGAACCAGGAAACAACATCACAAAGAATGGATAAGCAGTCAAACCATGGAGTATATTGCCAAGCGAAAAAGAATAAAGAGCCTCATAAATCACACTAAATCAGAACGTCAGAAAGAAAAAACTAATGTTAGAATATAGCGAACTAAATAAAATGACAAAGAAAAGTGCCAGAGCTGACAAAAGATTTATAGAAAATCTAGCAGAAACTTATCACAGCATACCCATCAGAGATAACCAGGGCAGACTGCTCACAACAGAACAAAAACAAGACATGCAGTGGACTAAACACTTCTCCGACCTCTTGAACAGACCTGATCCTGAAAATCCCCCCAGATATTCAACCAGCCTCTTAGGACATTGACATTATTACTGAACCATCAAGCAACCAAGAAATCCTTAAAGCTATCCACACTTTAAAGAACAAAGCACCAGGCAAAGACGAACTGCCAGCATAACTTCTCAAAGTAGATCCCAACACAATTGCTAGCATTCTAGAACCATTGTTCAAGGATATTTGGGAAAAAGAAGTGTTGCCTGATGACTGGACTGAAGGAACAATAGTACAAATTCCCAAAAAAAAAGGTGTCTTAACAGACTGCAATAATTGGAGGGGAATTACTCTACTCTCAGTACCAAGCAAAATATTTTGTAAAATCATCATAATGCGGCTTGAAAAAGGAGTAGATAAATGCCTACGAGTAGAACAAGCAGGATTCAGAAAGGGCAGAGGAACAACTGAGCACATCTTCGCCATACGTAACATTTTAGTTTATTTATAAGAGAAAGCTTTTGACAGCGTCCATAGAGACAGTCTATGGAAAATTTTACGACATTATGTAATTCCAGAAACAAATAGTCAACATAATTGCTCTCTTCTATAAAAACTTTTCCTGCAGTATAAAAAAATTACAATACATCTTTCCCAGTAAAGACAGGTGTAAGACAGGGATGTGTTATGTCATCTCTCCTCTTCAACCTTGTGATTGATTGGATACTTAAGAACACAGTAGACAGGACATTGAGAGGCATACGATGGACTCCATTCACCATGCTTGAGGACCTTGATTTTGCAGATGATATAGCACTCCTATCACATAAACATGAACATATACAAGAAAAAAGTAACAGACTACACAGCACAGCAGAAATGGTGGGACTGAGAATAAATACAAAGAAAACTAAGGTCATGACAAGCAGTCCAAACCAACAACCACTGACCATAAATAACCAAACTCTTGAAAATGTAGAACATTTCACATATCTTGGCAGTGGGGAGTCCCTGCCAGGAGGGACCGAAGAGGACATACAGTCACGTTTGAACAAAACTAGAACTGCTTTTGGAAGGATGAGGCAAATCTGGAAATCCAACATTTACTGCAGAGGAACAAAACTCCAACTCTACAAGAGCATCATTTTGCCATTTCTTCTTTATGGAGCGGAATGCTGGAGAATGACAAAAAAGGATGCACACAAGCTGTCCACCTTCGACTACACATGTCTACGTAGAATTATCAAAATTTTCTGGCCAGATACAATCTCAAACACTAAACTACTTCAAGTCACAAACGAAGAAACTTTAGACAGTATGATAACCGAGAGAAGATGGAAATGGCTTGGCCACATTATGAGAATGAATCCTGATATACCTGCCAAAACAGCTCTCACATGGACACCAGAGGGAAAGAGAAAACAGGGGCGCCCAAAAACAACATGGAGTTGGAAAGTGGCCTGAGTGCGGCATCTTTGACATGGAAAACTGCACTGAAGATTGCACAGGACAGGAAAGCATGGAAAGTCCTCTCTGAAGCCTCATGTGCCACTAGGCACAACGAGAACTGATGATGATAAGTGGCAGAGGTGACAGATTGTCTTCTGTGCAGTCTCTCGTGTGACCTAGGTTTAGCCTATTGGGGAAGGGGGAGGGGGTCAGTTCTATATATTCTGAGGTCATGGGGGTTGGGTCAGTTCTAGATATTCTGAGATCGTTGGGGTTGGGTCAGTTCTATATATTCTGAGGTCATGGGGGTTGGGTCAGTTCTAGATATTCTGAGGTCATGGGCGTTGGGTCAGTTCTAGATATTCTGAGGTCATGGGGGTTGGGCCAGTTCTAGATATTCTGAGGTCGTTGGGGTTGGGCCAGTTCTAGATATTCTGAGGTCATGGGCGTTGGGTCAGTTCTAGATATTCTGAGGTCATGGGCGTTGGGTCAGTTCTAGATATTCTGAGGTCATGGGGGTTGGGCCAGTTCTAGATATTCTGAGGTCGTTGGGGTTGGGCCAGTTCTAGATATTCTGAGGTCGTTGGGGTTGGGCCAGTTCTAGATTTTCTGAGGTCATTGACATCCTGTAACATAGAGCACACGTGACCGCAGCGGTAAAGACAACCTGACACCCCTGTAATAGAACGTCGCGCCTGTGAACAGCAGGCTACTAGCCAAGAGACCGCCAAGAAAGAGATGAGTGTAGGGAGTAAAAGCGACGCTACAGAAACCCAATCACATGCGGACTAGTCAACAACAACAAAAACAACCTAGAAAAAAAAAATTAAAATGTTGACAAACTGGGACATGCTAACTTTTTCTGCTATATAAAAAGTAATAAATTCAAGGGGGTTGCAGAAAAAAGGCAAATGTCTGAACAAACATTGGAATTGACAGACTATAAGTTGGCCAGATTTGTAAAACGGATGTGCACACAAAACTCAAGTTCTGGAACAATGACCACAGTCCAGAAGCGGATGAACAACCAAAACTTTCCATAGGGGAACGCTAAGAAGGAGAAGATAAAGAAAAGAAGAAGAAGAAGAAACATAAAGAAGAACAACAACATAACACACCAAGCACATACATAGATGCTCTGTCTACCACAGCAATTATCTTAATAATGTGTAGATTCTGACTGTTCCCATAAGCATACCGATTATACAGATTATACACTTGTCGTTCTCTTCCTATCATTTCGTCCCTCCGTGTCAGATTCGCTCCCAATTACACGTTCATACATTTGTTATTGCAGCCAACTTCTAGCTCATACCAGCATTTGTTTGTTAATGGTGTTGTGACTACCTGCTTTGTCCAATTTGTTTCAATTGGTTGGGAGGGGAGAAAAAAAAGGGGGGAGGGGGGGGGGGGGGGGGGGTATAAGAATGTTTCAATGGAGCTTCAAGCAATTTTGAAATTTAAAAAGTTATTTACAAAAGAATGTTTTTTTTTTCATTAATGCGTGAGAAAGTTGAAACTCGCTGGGACCACACTCTGAGCGATTAACTCTGGTGACTCAAAGTGTCACTACTCGGATAAGAAACTCCGTTCAAAGTAAGCTTATACTGGAGCCCTTGACGGTTAGCTACAAACGAACCTGAAGTCCAGGCAGGGTTGGGTCGGTGGAGGGGGGGGGGAGCAGGAGGGTCTTGCCATATAGTCAAGGGAGGCACCACCAGAAAAAAATTAAAAATCAGTGTTCTAGAATTATCCCTATAATTAAATGTCTAGTTAATTCCCTTGCCATAGAAACTCCCTAAAGACTATATTTCAGCATGTAGTAGTAATTTTTCAACAATATCCTGTTCAACCCTCATGGTTACAATTGTGATATACAGTGTTAATCGATTTTTTAAGAGTATATATTTGATATTCGTATATATCGCGTAAATATTTAAAATGGCTGATACGTAATTTGTATTGTTTGTTTTACAATGTGCTTAGATTCATGCTTATGATAGAAACGGTACTGTGAATAATTAGACAATCTCACAAACATTATGTCATTAACATGTTGGATTTATTATTCCCATAGTGACATAGCTCGATTTTATCTTTA
The DNA here is from genome assembly GCA_905116865.2 of Candidula unifasciata. Taxonomy (NCBI): domain Eukaryota; kingdom Metazoa; phylum Mollusca; class Gastropoda; order Stylommatophora; family Geomitridae; genus Candidula; species Candidula unifasciata. The sequence goes on from CAJHNH020003901.1 coordinate 36,461, forward strand.
GCCAAAACTTCTGCACAGATGGGGCTGCTAATGGGATTTTTATCAAAACCCAAGTGATACATAAGCAAAGAACCAAAAAAAAAAAACAACAACCCAAGATTGAGAAAATAGTACAAATGTTATAGTTACCCACTTCTATATAAGAAAAGATTTAAAAAAACCCAAGATTTTAAAATCTGAACGCAAAGTATCATATTAAAAACCCAAATCCTGGGGGAAAACTCAAGCATTGGCAGACCTGTGAACGACGTCCCCTTACCCGGAAGTTCGCGAACTCTCTGGATCGACCGTGTTGTGTCCGGAAGTGTCTGGGCCTGATCATTCTAGAAAACCTGAATTATCATATAAGTCGGTTGTTGTGTTTGCTGAGTCAGTTGTTTAGCTTCCTCGATGCAGTTTTCCAGAGGCGATCCTTTACCAGACGGTTGGGAAATGCGTTACGATAGAAATTCAGGCTGGCCTTTTTTCGTGGATCATCATAACAGAAATACGACTTGGAACGATCCTCGAATTATGGTAAGTTGCAGCAAGTAAATCGATATCATTATACGTGACATTGTCATGTGTTTGTTAGTTGGAAATTTTGGTTATAATAACATTATATAAACTGATCCCCTGTATTGGAATTGGATTACAGTCTACATTGTAATTGTAGTTGTGCCTCAATATAACTGATATTCAAGCACTGATTTGTTCCTGTTGAATTCCATTATTGAGGGGTTTTACTGCGGACATTGACGACTCAGCTGGTCATTAGGGGGAGCCATGAATCCTAGTTTTAAAAAACCCACACTCAGCAAAACTGCTTACTCCCGCTCTTGTTTTTCTACCCATGGTTGACACCAGGGCTATTGAAGTGCGGCCTGCGGGCCAGATCAGGCTCGTGGCGACCTGCGGGCCAGATCAGGCTTGTGGCGACCTGCGGGCCAGATCAGGCTTGTGGCGACCTGCGGGCCAGATCAGGCTTGTGGTGGCCTGCAGATCTGTGCCATTTGTGGTGAATTCATAATCTTTCTAATTCTATGTTGTGTTTGCAGGCCTGTGAGGATCCTAATTTTTAAAATGCTGGCCCCTGATTAAACTTAGTTGAATAGGCTATCCTCCGAATAACGGCCACATATGGCGGCCAAAAAAACAACAACAACCTGACATGGCCTCAATAACATGTAAATTGCGAACATACCGCCAAGAGCGGCACAGAGGGAGACTAAATTAGATGGCTGGGACTCACGAGCAGCAGCTACCACATCTCCTGCAGCTTCCTTCATTTTATTTGCGAGTCCAAGCCATCTAGTTTGGCTCCACGCTGCATGCAGCTGCGTGGGAGATAAACTCTCAGCGGTTGTTGCTGGAAGTCAGCAATTGACATGTTACTGAGGCCCTGTTAGGGTATATTTTCGGACTCAATAATTTAGGACCGTTATTCGGAGGATAGCCCAGCAGTTTATTGCGTTTTGCGACATCATCGCCAGAAATTTATCATACTTTTGCCGTGATATATTCACCGGAAAGAATTCCGCAATTTATATGTGATTGAGGCCCTGTCAGGGTGTTGCTTTTTTTTTGCTGCTATAATATATGCCATTATTCGGAGGATATCAGTTGAATAGAATAGCAATGATGTACGCATTCATTTTTTTTTTTTTCTACTGTCTCTCTGCATCTCCTTTCTCCATCTGCCATACATTAGAGAGCTGTCTTTGAAAGTGTCACGAGACATTCTGTAGATCAATTGAAGCCATCCCCACTTTCTGTCATTGGCATTTTGTTTTGCTCAGCTCTTTTGGTACTAAGAAATAACCTTGGTGTGGGACATAATGTATATTCTTTATGGACCAATTGACCATCAGTGGGCAATGTCAGCGTTACGCTTCCCAGGACTACCTGGTACCCATTTAAGGCTAGGTTGAAAAAAAACCATTCCAGCACCATGAGGATTTAAACCCATGACTTTCGTATCTGCAGGCAAGCATCTAGCTGCAACACTAGGACGGCTCACAGGGTTCATTGTGTACTCAAGTGTAAAAACATACTCTTAGCCAAGCCATTGACGGTGGCGAATGTGTGTTGAAAGAAAATAGTTTTTAAACTGTCAAGTTATGTTGACCTAATCCTGCAAGACATATCAAAGATGGCGAGAGGAGGTTCATTTATTTGATATATCATGATACACTGCTGTTGTATGGTGGAGGGAAATGATGCTCATGCCCTTTTGCAAGGCACTTGATGATGATTGTGAGTCTGCTATTTAATTGTATACACACACTTTATCTCATGCAAAAACATATTTACATGATTTTTAATATATTTTTTATTTAATCTTTTGCAGGGTCATTATAGAAATCCTGATGCTGGTTATGATTTCCATTCACCAAAAAGAGTTGTGGAAATACCAGTTAGATATGCACAGGAACCAGAATCTCACCAAGAGGAAGAAGGGTTTCGTCGCCAGCCTTCAGCCCAAGACAGAGCTGACTTCTTCCAAACTGCTCAACCAACTTCACGAGCACGTGGCAGTCAACATTCTCGACCACCTTCTGCGCCCAGAAAATGTGGCAATGTTTGGGAGATACCAGTACAATTTGTTGGACACAACAAGGCAGCGACTCAACATTCCGAGCCTCAGAGTTCTCCTAGAGATTCGCAGTCTCCAGTTCCATCCTCTCAGCACAAGGATAAACCACAGGGCCCCATCTCAATTCCTATAGTCCATGAAACAAATAAACCAGCTCCGCCCCATGAAACTTCCCATCCAGCCAAAGCTGTGACAAACCAGGGTACCAAGAAACACAAAAAGACAAACCAGGGTACCAAGAAACACGAAAATCCACCTGCGGCGAGCCCCAAACCTGATGTTCCAACACCACAAGATTCCTCCAAGTCAGAATCGGCACCACCAACATCAGAGCACAAAGAACCAGAACAAACTCAACCTGCCCCAAGCCTGGAAGGAAAGGCTTTTGAGATTATAAATGGTGTCATGAAGGAAGTGAAAGAACTTGAAGAACGTGTCAATTCTTTCAAGGGAGTGAAAGCAGACAAAGAATATCGATACTTGGAGGAGATGCTGACTAGGAGCTTGATAAAGCTGGACTCCGTGGAGCCTGGTTCAAATGATTCTGTGAGACAAGCAAGAAGGCAGGCTGTGAGATACATTGAAGCTGCTGTAAATTTACTTGAACTGAAGGCTGTTTCTCATGAGTCTGAAACTCTTCAAGCTTCCAGCTCTGGACAGAATCAAGACAGTACAGACATGTCTTCAAATCGAAATAATGTCTCAAACGATGAACAGTCTGCTAGCATGAATCCAGACGTCTCCACAGGCCAAGAAAAATGTTCCACTGATGATAGGAAGCGATGTGGAGATGAGTGTGGACTTACAAGAGCAAGATGTGCCAATGAGTGATGTGAAAGAAAGTGAAGGCTCCAGTGTTGATCCAACGGACAATGATAATTCAGACAAGATGAATGTAGACAGTTGATTAATTAGTTGTTTATGATTCAGTAATTTATTATATTAGTGAAAGCATATCTTGTTTTATAAATTTTTTTTTTTTGTGTTTTTGTAGCTCTTTTTATTGATTTGATATTGGACTGACTTAGGGTATTCCACTGTTCACTAAGTGCTTCTGTGAAGCATGCAAAGTTTGGACCTTGTTGAATCAGTACACCAAAATTCTCTAGTGGCCGAAACTATTGTTGATCTTGTCAAGAGGCATTGCTGTTTATTTTGCCCTGTCTATAGCCTTTGATGGTCACCAGCCAAGGGGCACAGCTTTTGTATCTCTCATGGTGCAGTCACTGTCTAATGGATGCCACTTGGGAGACAACTTCCTTATATGGACATAACTCTTGGGGTCATTGAGACCAGCAGGCTGTTCTTTCACTGCTAGGTGCAGACAGCAAATGGGGGGGGGGGGGGGGGGGGGGGGGTCATCAAATCAATACACATATTCCTGAAGTGTTATTTATTTCTGATTGATAATTGTAATCATTTTATTTTTGAAGTATTGATGATAAGTGTTATTTATCTCTAAAGTATTCAATTTATTAAATAATAGATGTTGTTACGGTGATTAATGTCAGTTTTGTACATTTAATTTTCTGTGTATAACACATCCAGTGGTCACTTTTAGTGTTAAGTACATTAATTATTTAAGGTCGGGCAATTTTAACACCAGCGTTGCAAGAAAATATTTGTCTCATTGTTGCATTCATTATACTCACTGTTTGTCATCTCTGGTGAAACAGTTAACGGTGATCACTGCAAACAGGTCAAGTTTTTTGTACTTCCTAGAGTTGGTTTTACAGGGACTTATTTTCCTGGAGAGGGCTCAGAATGTCTGGAACCTGAAATGGTGGTGGGAATATTTTTGTAGTTGGGTAATGTTTGACTAGAGAAAGAATTTGAGAACAAGCTGTGATTTTTGCGATGTCTCCAATGACGGCCAAGATGTTTTGTGTCAAAAGATTGATCCAGAATTATTTGTCTGCTTCAGCAGTTCATGATCGACATTGTTGAGCATGCTGGCAAATAAAGAATTGTCATTTCTAGCCTGGGTTTTGTTTGATTTGTTTCTCTTTGAATACATATCTATCTTCCAGCATATATATATTTTTTTGCTTCTTTTTCTTTTAACAGTCACTGCTTTCAACTAACAAAAAGTTATGGTTGTAGTCCACTTATGGACATTGTTGTGTTCCAGAGTTTAGTCTTTCATGTGCATATCTGATTTATAGATGTATACGGACTGTTGGTTTCTCACCTGCAGTTTATGTGAATGAATCCTTGCTATTTCTGGTGTGTTGGTTTTATTTCTTTGTAAAACCTTTGATGCTTTCCGTCTTTTCTTTCTTCAAATATTTCTTTCTGTCTGGTTTGTTAATCTTAATTCTTATTACTTATAGTGTGTTGTTGATTTGTTTTATTAGTTTGTGTAAATCCTTATTTCTACAGTTCTCTCTTCTCTGTGTTAATCTCTCTCTATTAGTCTCTCTCTCTCCTTATCTCTCTACTCTTCTCTCTCTCTCTCTCACACACACACCAAAATAGGACATAAAGCACATGGTTGACCAAGAAAAACATGGAAAGATCGTCAGAGAAACTACAACAGCACCATGTGTTGAGCCTCAACTTGAGGGTCAAGGCGATGAGAAGAGTAAAAAGCTTTGCTTTACGTCTCTCTCGAACCAGAAGAAGTAGAAGAAGCTGTACTTTACGTCTCTCTCGAACCAGAAGAGGTAGAAGAAGCTGTACTTTACGTCTCTCTCGATCCAGAAGAGGTAGAAGAAGGTGTACTTTACGTCTCTCTCGAACCAGAAGAGGTAGAAGAAGCTAGACAATGGACGATATTTTAGGTTTAAGATGCACATAGTAGAAATTGTTTAAAAAATAATGACCACCTCCTCGTGTGGATTCCTGGGTCCCATCGTGAGGAAAACAAGAGTAGACCCACTCCTCCGCAACAAGCATGTCGTAGTAGTCAAAACTTATGGGGGAGGGGCTTGCTTCAAAACAAATTAGCCAGGAGTGTGAAACGGATGTGAACACTCAGGTACTGGAGCAAGACCAGAGGTGGACACGCAGAAGGAAAAGATAGTGGCAACTAGGACGACCTAGAATAAAATGGGAGCCGGGAAGTATCCTAGGGCGTGAAGACTACATCAACGGTGGAGTGCCGATTGATCTTTAAAAAAAAAAAAATAACTCAGCATATGAACTATGTGCGTCTGGTATGAACAGTGTCCTTAACCACCATCACTACTCAGGGCTTTTTTTCCTTGCGGTACACAACGGTACGCAGTACCCACACCTCTGTTAAACATAATTTTGCCAGCACTACTGTAACAAACACTTTTTGTAAGTTACGGCACTTTTCTTTTGGACGCTGTGTTGTGAGTGCCAGTACTATTTTTTTTTTTCTAGGAAAAAAATTGCTGTGCTGATACTACTACTACCACTGCTGGTAATACTGCTGCTACTACTTTTACTGCAAGCGTAGCTCAAAAATTTGGTTAATCTGACACCATCCCCATGAGATGTGCTGGGCGACAGTCAACTTTGTGTGATTTGTGGCTCTGGTCCAGGAGTCGGGCAAACTATGGGCCACAATTGACCGGTCAAAAATTGTTACTGCCCCACGAGGCTGGTGTAAAATTACTAGACAATCTGGCATTTGAGCTCACGCAATTACTGAACACTAAAACATACCTTCGTATGCAGAGCAAACAAAAAAAAAAAAATATTTCAACATGCTGTCTTGTCTCTCATCTGTTAATCCACGCAATTCTGCTCAGACCCCCCTCCCCTTTAAAAAAAAAAATCCCTCAATAATATAACTTGGTTTGAACAGACACATCTAGGAATGTTGTAAAGAACTTCAGTGGGTGAGTGTGTCTGGTCAGAAACCTAGTGATGGATTATAATCTCAGATTATCCCATAAAACGGTAACGTGTAAATTGGAAATCTGGGTGTTATATTTTTAAAGATTGTTTTCTTCTATATGGCCCGCGACCAGGTTGCTAATCCTAAATTTTGCTCGTGGATTTTAAAAAGCAAAATGTTGCCTACCTCTGCTCTAGTGGAAAGAACTCACATTGTGTAATTTATTATATTTTGTCGATGTACACTATGAGGTGGGAGCCGTTGTGGTCTGGCGGCTAGACGCTCGTCTGCGGATCGGAACGTCGTGGTTTCGGTTCCTAACGAGGACCAGACTTCTTTAAAAAAAATGACCTTGGCTCCCAGGTCGACCCAGCTTGAGAAGTAAAGGCGGCCGGTGTGTTACTGACCACATCACCCACCAATTGCCGTATGGTCTATAAAATCCTCGTCTAACCCTATATACCCAATACGTCTTTTGTGTGTGTGTGTGGCAAAATTTTATCCTTCATGCTGAAAAAAAGTTATCATTTATATTATTGAAAAGATAAACTGTAACGGAATTTCTAAGCTTCCTATCATGATGATCAGTCTGGAATATACATCTCTCTAAAAAGCTTCACGCTAGACTTTTTGAGGGCCCTCTGGGAGCGAGTGAACAGCGCTGAAGCGCAAATAGATCATTACGGTCTGAGAAGAATGGCGCTGCGAGGAGTTACCAAGCAATCACTTGTGAAATACACTAGCGAGCAGTACTGAAATATACCAAGCAATCACTTGTGAAATACACTAGCGAGCAGTACTGAAATATACCAAGCAATCACTTGTGAAATACCCCAGCGAGCAGTACTGAAATATACCAAGCAATCACTTGTGAAATACCCCAGCGAGCAGTACTGAAATATACCAAGCAATCACTTGTGAAATACCTTACCTCTGGCGTCATTATTTAAATCCACATCTTACAAAAATTTGTTTAGAAAATTCCCTTCCAACCCCACCCTTCCCCAATATGTATTCGTTTTTTATGCTTTATTGTGTTTGCCATAGTCAGCGCTGAGGCTAAGTTGATGCCAAAGCTTCGGAATGCCGGGTTCGATTCCAATTGCGGGCCATGCGCATTGCGTTGGTTTCGACAGTGGTATCAAGAAAGCCGACCGTCCAGTGGGAATGGAAAACTACTGGACGTAAATTTGCCTACAAAAACCACACAACAGCCAGTGGCTGTTGGGGTTGGTTCTGCAGCGTCCTGTAAAGGAATGGCAACTAACCTACGTTTGCCATAGAACGACCGTGGTGTAACGTCCCGCTCGCCTGCGGATCTCAAGGTTGGTGTCTGGTCGGAGCCGGACTAAGAAAAAAATGACCTAGCCTTAATTTGAGCACATGACGCCACAGAGTGCCGATTGGTCTATAAAATATAGGTCTAGCTTTCTATGCCCAATATGCCTAAAGGCGTGACAAGAGTCCTTCTTCCACAAACAGAAACACGACCTTATACCAAGAAATAAACACAAAAAGAATTGTTGGTTTACGTTCTCATTTTAATTTTGTGTAATTTAAAATTAGTTTAATTAATTATAAACTCTTTCACGAGAAGGAATAGAATGACCTCGAAAACAGACTTTGAGCTATCTGTAAATTACATAAGACAACTAAATATTTTTTCCTGCTAACTAAAAGTTGAAAAAGTTTCTAATTGGTTACTTGTTATTGTTTAGGATTGGTAAGGAAAGAAACGAATTTTACGATTCAGCTTCCTGTGTTTTCAGCTTGTACGGCTCGCACGGAGACTGGAAAGTGTCGTAATCTCCGTTCAACTCAAATCTGGTAACAGAGGTCAAATTCCACAATGCTGTTATTTGAAGTTCACATGATCACAAGCTATTAATGCATATTAAATAACAAGGAATGCTAATCTGGTCAACAAATGCTAGCAGAAGTGGGATGAGGTGGCCGGAAGGCTGAAATATAGCAGCCATGCTGTAAACGGCACAACGCAATTTGATCTTCGAAAAAGAAGTACATAATATTTAATTATATGTCGGCATATGTCATTTAAAGGTTATGAGAGTAGTTTCATAATCACGAACATAGGCGTTCGACAATCTCCTTACCCGTATAGGACTGCAGGTTAGTGTAGGCCAGTGTAGTACTTACGAGTGCACTAGTTATGACTGTTTTTTTTTGGTTTGTATTTAAAGCTGCAAGGGGTATCAGGGATCTGCCTGGTTGGTCTGCTGTACAAACTGAAATGTTTAAATCTCAGGACAGTACAGTAAATCTTCACATATAAGCTTGGAGGGGACACGACGATCGACCACGGGTTCACATTCGGCTACAGACAGCTTGGGGACATAAAGCAATATTGTCGTTTTCCAAAAAAGCCATTCAATTAAGTTTTGTAAAACGTTGACTGTACTATACTTCTGATGTTCTTATCTATTGTACAGCAACAAATAATATTTCAGTTTCAAAAGTAGCCCTATTATAAATGTTGGAAAACAGTTTTACGATGAATCTTTGGACCCATCAAAGATGCAAAGAGAGGGAAATAGAGAGAGAGAGAGAGAGAGAGAGAGAGAGAGAGAGAGAGAGAGAGAGAGAGAGAGAGAGGCGACGGTGAAACTCATAATCATCATGTAGAAATCACCACCGATCACTGGCATTATGAAGGCTGATAGACTGAAATGACTTGGGCACACTGAAAGAACGTCGAGATGCAGAAAGGTGGAGGTGGATTGTCATACACCATAAAGCAGACTAAGAAGACGATGAAGAGATAAAGATCATCGCAAAACAAATATTCATTGAAGTTATAAAGTAGCGACGGAAATAATGGTATCGTTGGGGGTCGCCACAACATGATGAACTGTAATAAAGGGTGGCGGCATTTGGGAGGATGAGAACCACTGGGCTATAGGGAAGCATGGAAATAACGACCTGGTGACGTCTATTGCAGTGGTTCTCAACCAGTGAGGTCGCGACCTCTTTGGGGGCTCGAACAACCATTTCACAGTAAGGAACTGTATTAAAGGATCGCAGCATTAGGAAGGCTGAGAACCACTGGTCTAGTGTGACTAGCTCACTCCGTAGCACAAAAACTTGGCAATGATGCAGATCTCTTCTTTTTTTTTTTTAAATGTTTTTTTGCCTTGTTTGAACTAAAGGAAAGGCAACACCACGCGTTTTGGAAAAAACATTCAGCAGAAGCTACCGAAAAAGAAGAGCAGTGTTGGGTGCCGGCACCCCGGCATTACGAAACTTGTTCGCAAAGCTGAAGCCACAGACGCCGACTTTGCGTATACATGTTAATAAAACAAGGTCGGCACCTCGTTTGTGACAGTGCCTACTCTACCCGGTGTGCAGCTTATAATCTCGGACATAAGTGCATGTACCCAAGAGCTAAACATATGTCACTTGAACTGTGAAACGCACTGTTCTATAGCTACTGATATTAGGCTTAAGGATATATAATGTATACCCATCGTTAAATTTATTGAGAAGCAAAGAATGAAATGGTTTGGTCACCTAATGAGAATGGAACCAACGATGCCAGCATCAAGAGCATACAACATGAAAATCGAAACAACAAGAGGCAGGGGAAGACCAAGAAGAAGATGGATTGAAGGAGTCACGGACAACTTGAGACTTCATAACATCACGGCATATGAAGCGACTGAGCGCGCCCTGGCTCGGTTGCCGATCATCTGATAGACTGCGACGCCTAGCGGCACAAGCAGATTTTGACAAAAGAAAGAAAAAGAAAGAATGTACAAGTAGAACTAAAGAATAACAGAAGGAAAAAAATTAAAGTAAGTGTTATCAATAATCTTCTTCTTTTTAAAGTCCACGTCGTTTGGTGTTGGTAGTCAAGTCTATCCACAACCTTCTGTCTCGTGTACTTTCAATCAACTCTGACACAGATGATCTTCCATGACATGATGTCAGACTGTCCAGCATCTGTTCTCTCGGTCTCCCTCTGCCTCCCTTCCCTTCCAGCTTTCCTACCGTCACTATGTACTCCTGTTTTCTCCTTGACCAAAGAATGTAGATTGTCTCTTTCTGATGTGGGCAATTAGTTCTCCTCGTAGGTCAGTTTCTTTTAAGACGTCTCCATTACTCCTTTTATCTGTCCAGGGTATTCTCAGCACTCGTCTATAAAACCACAGCTCCGCAGCTTCCAAAAAAGGTTTTCACTAATTTACTTACTATCCATGATGTACATCCGTTTAACAATACAGGATTTATATAACTTTTGAGAATTCTCTTTGCCCGGCTCTCTAGCGCAGTTGGCTAAACCGGACTGCGCGGTGACCGGGTGACGAACTCCTTGTGGTCCGGGTTCACGCCCGGGGGTAGGCAGAAAAGCCACATTTCTCCCAGATTTACGGTATTTATCATGGAATCAAGTCCGAAGGGTTGCGATATCCATAATACCGAGCCTAAGGGTTAACAGCTCATGGTTTCTAGATACTAAAAAAATTCTCTTTCTCGTCTCATTTGACAAAGAAAGATTGCATACAATATTCTTCATGCAATCTTTGTTTGTTAATTAAGACAAGAAAGAGATAATATCGATAATACATAGGGAAAACAGAGCTACGATGCATAAACCGGCACTGAAGAGCAACAACAACAACAACGGAGAATATCTACCTGTCACGTGACGGATCAAGAACGTATGGTGTATCCGTGGCTTTCTGATTGGTGTTAGTTGGAAATACGGCGATTTCATGTTGGCAGTTATAGATCAGAACGAAATACGGATGTGTCTGGAAAAAAAATAAATGTGTAAACATTTCTTTCATCACTTTTAGTTAATGTTTTTACCATCAGTTAGGTTCCTTACACGCACAGGACTGCAGATTATATCGGGCTTTTACCGGAGCGTAAATTATTTTTCTTGAAGGTTGAACGAGGTAGCTGGGTTTGCCAGGTTGGCCTGCCATTAGCACTATTCTTCTTCTTCTTCTTCTTCTTCTTCTTCTTCTTCTTCTTCTTCTTCTTCTTCTTCTTCTTCTTCTTCTTCTTCTTCTTCTTCTTCTTCTTCTTCTCCTCCTCCTCCTCCTCCTTCTTCTTCTTGAGAGGATTTATTCAAAGGAATAAAACATTAAATGACTGTGACGGTATGTGCATAAACATTTCTGCTAGTATCACTGTTCATCTCGACATTTAAGCCAGAATGGCATCTTACAATTTAATCCGTCTGCTGGTCGCCGTATTGTAGCAGTTATTAGTTGACTGAGAAAAAAAAAAAAACCTGGCATGGGTTCCAGGGCCCCACTATGGAAGAAAACAAGGATAGACCACCCCCCCCCCCCCCCCCAACAAGTATGTAGCAAAAGTCGACTAATCGGGGGCATCCTTCAAAGTCTGAGTGCACCTGCCTGAAGTGTGTGCACACAGTGTGCATACAAGTAGGCCGTATATGTTAAATGGAAGTGCACACAACATTCAGTTTCTGGAACTGGACGTACAACCATAACTTTCTGCCGTAGTTTAAGCTAGCGATCGCGAAGAAGAAGACTGAAAATGATGTTATGTTGTGTTATGTTTTCACAATCGACGTCTTTGCACACTGGGCATCCCCATGCGTGCTCAGTCCTCCGATGCAGCAGCCACTCCAAGGTACGTCTATTGATTGTTCTAATGAGGAGTTAGAGTATCTCTTGTATTTACCTCGAGGACAGTCAAGCTTAACTTCTCGATCAAGCAATCGTGTTAGCGTCTGATATTCCTCATTATCCACCAATCTAGTTCATACAGCATTGATGATATCAGCTCTGTCCATGCTTCTTGTCCATTTCCATTAGTGCATGATTACCGCATGTGTGGCCGCTTGTTCTGCTACCCGTGCGTGTGCTCTGGAAGCAGCGGTTAACTCCACGGTGCAAAGGGTCTTTAGGGTTGGGTTTACTGACAGGAGAGTTCAGCTAAAGTGAGTTAAAAACCGACATCACAGCATTTGGGATATTCCCAAAAGTGCACCATTCCAACAATGGTGCTGCGAGGAGTGACCAAAGGATCTGGCCGACGGTCAACACTCAGGTCAAAGAGTGTATGGACATAAATCAGACTGTTACTAATATTATTAGAATTATAAATCGGCACTTGCTGCTGAAGATGGGGATGGAACGTTTATGTAAATTCCCTAAGAGCTGATTCTTGATTATATATTAAACACCAAACCTTTTAAAGGATGCGACGCATTTTTAAAATCTATTTAATTCATTTCACTGGCTGGATAGCAACGTGATGTTTATCGGCAATACGCCAGTTAAGGGATTTTGAGTATTCTTGTTTCTGCCTGTGGTAGTGTTGATTTACGTAATGTACCGATGAAGGCTTTCTAGCCGCAACGTTCACTTGTAGTTTGTGACTGGGACATCGTAAAGCTAACTGGCTCTACTTTTGGTTTGGTTTGATATCTTGTTATGATAATTCTCTGTCAAATCACTTACCCCGTCTGGATTGGTGAACTTGCAGTCAGGAAATGTGCCAGTTAGTAGACCGTCATATATTTCAAAATACGCACGACACTCATCATCGGTCCATAGCTGGCTCATTTCAAAACCTTCTATTTGGTGGTAATCATATTCTAGTGCCCTGTATTGGCAGAAAGTCACACAGGTTAGAGAAAGGCTTGTCTTGTAGAATCAACAGAGGCTGAACTAAGTCGTCCCCGACTCCGTCAGGACCCGAACCCACGACCTAACGATCTGCAGGCGAGCGTCTAGCTGCTACTCTACGGTGACTCTCTTTACTGTGCAATGTTTAATATAAATGGTGTAATGTTTAATATAAATAGTGTAATGTTTAATATAAATGGTGTAATGTTTAATATAAATGGTGTAATGTTTAATATAAATGGTGTAATGTTTAATATCAATGGTGTAATGTTTAATATAAATGGTGTAATGTTTAATATAAATGGTGTAATGTTTAATATCAATGGTGTAATGTTTAATATAAATGGTGTAATGTTTAATATAAATGGTGTAATGTTTAATATAGATGGTGTAATGTTTAATATCAATGGTGTAATGTTTAATATCAATGGTGTAATGTTTAATATCAATGGTGTAATGTTCAATATATATGGTGTAATGTTTAATATAGATGGTGTAATGTTTAATATAGATGGTGTAATGTTTAATATAAATGGTGCAATGTTTAATATAAATGGTGTAATGTTTAATATAAAAAACATAAAACGAAGAAGAAGAAGAAGAAGAAGAAGGGGGAGGAGGGGGAAAGCAGAAGACTGGTTACGTAATTAAACAATATTTCACCTGAGGTATGGAGACGCATATTGCACAAAACAAGTAAAAACCCTACGATTGACATAAGAATACCCAAAACAAGTGAAAACTCAACGATTGACATAAGAATACCCACCCGAATTCGTTGTAGTCATTAGTGAAGTTGTACAATTGTGCGAACATAGTGTTTCCTGGGCCATCTTTGAATATACCCACCTGAAGGATCATCACTTCTCCGTCGACGACTTCCTCAGCATACAAGACTGGGTACTACCGATACAAACAAAGATGTTGTGAACCCAGTTACACCAGCAGATAAGATAGTTAGTTGCGTATCCTCTACAACAGCGGTTCCCAAACTGAGGCAATAATCAAGATTTTTAAAAATCTGCTTGAGGTCAGCGAAGACAGCAGTTTAAAACAGAAATATCGTAAGAGAAGCTAAAAGAGAGTTCTGAAAATAGATGTATTCAGGAGACAATGCTAATGATTAGGCTGCAGTGCATTCTCAACGTACGCTTATGTAAAAAAAAAAAAAAAACAGGAGCAGCTTTCAGATGATTTGAGGCTATATTTAACTAAACTTCACCTTAACATAAAAAAAAAAAATAGTGAAAAATTCATCTAAACAGTTTCATTTATAGCATTAAAGACAACTGAACATTCAATTTGCACTGTTTTTTCTTCTCTTCCTAAGTATTCAAACCGCTTTAAGGGTAGGTGTGCCTTGAAGTTTTTTTTTTCAAAACCCGACAAGGGTGCCGTCTCCTTGGCGAAACAAGTTTAAGAAACTCTGCTTTACAGGACGTCGCAGAACCAATCCCAGCATTGTGTGGCTTTTGCGGGTTTTCTAGGCAGATTTTGGGTCTTGTAGTTTGGCTTTGCCTTTAAACGGCCGGTTTTCGGTACTACTGTCGCAACCAAAACAAAATGGTCTGGTCTGCTACCTAATCGCCTGCAAATGGGATCGAACCCTGCACGCCGGCATTACAAAGCTCGCTCACAACGCCTAAGCCTCAGACACGGTCCATTATTAGCTGTAGACATTGATACCGAAAAAAAAAAGAAAACATTGAAGGGCTCAAGCCCTTTTCATAGTTTCTAAAGAAAGAAAGCCTCAATGGACACAAGCATAGTTTCAGAGCTTGAAATAGTAAAAACATTGATAATAATAATAATAATAATAATAATAATAATAATAATAATAACAATAATCTGATGAATGGTAAACAATTTAATTACCTTTTAGATTAAAAAAAAAAAACAAATAAATGAAACATTGATCCGGGGAAAATACCGTGGTCTTACCACGTAATAATATTCTTTTCCCTTTGTCTTTCTTTCTTTCTTTCTTTCTTTCTTTCTTTCTTTCTTTCTTTCTTTCTTTCTTTCTTTCTTTCTTTCTTTCTTTCTTTCTTTCTTTCTTTCTTTCTTTTTTTCTTTCTTTCTTTCTTTCTTACTTTCTTTTCTTTTCTTTCTTTCTTTCTTTCTTTCTTTCTTTCTTTCTTTCTTTCTTTCTTTCTTTCTTTCTTTCTTTCTTCCTTTCTTTATTTTCCTTCTTCTTCTTCTATTTCTTTCTTTCTTTTTTGTTTCTTTGTTTCTTTCTTTCTTTGTGTATTTTTTTTCGTTCTCTATTCTTTCTTTTTATTTATTTGTTTCTCTTCCTTCTTCTTCTTCTTCTTCTTCTTCTTCTTCTTCTTCTTCTTCTTCTTCTTCTTCTTCTTCTTCTTCTTCTTCTTCTTCTTCTTCTTCCTCTTCTTCTAATTTTGTCTTTAAATGACGTTTCACTACATACACAATATCGTGGTTTACAGTTAACCTGCATTATCTCCCCCTTTTTGACCCAACACATCTGATTTCAGTCGGCCCCCTAATAAATCACAATTTTACGCTATGCTTGTTAAGGGTCTGGCCTTATTTGTCCCACCCAGAGAGTGCCCCAGGAACCCACTTAGCGTGCCAGAGACCAAACATTGAGATACTCACCTCGCTCAGACGGCGCGCCCAAAGTGGTACCATTCGCACTTGTATAAAGTTACGCCCACCTCTTGCGTATTGGTCTTCGTTGTTCAGTTCACCATTGAAGAACACGCTTAGGGCGAAAGCTTTCTCCGCAGGGGCTGTATAAGAATACATACAGCAAAGTATCGTTTTCCCTGCCATGAGACGGGTTGGGTATAAGGTGCCACCATAGGCTCTGGAACGTGAGAGCTCACCTCCCTCAAGTCCATCCCCCCTCGCTCCTCGCCCTACTTCGCGGGGCGGGGGGGGGGGAATTCCCCCTCCCTATAATTTTGCATTTCTCTTAGGACGCGCCCCCCCTCCCCCCGCCCTTTTTAATCATGAATAACATTTTTATGAAAAGTATTTAAGTATCATCATCATCAGTGTTGTCGTATGGTACCGTTATATGTGATGTAGGGCTCAGTATTTTCCTCTATTCCGTTTTATCCGGTACAGTCGGGAGCTGCGCGATCTCCAGGTATGGTGTCCGCCTCGATTGCTAGAGGTTCCGGGTTCAATCCCCTGTAAGGGCTGCAATTTTTTCACGTGGATTTGGACTGCGCAGGTAAAAAATCCCTGGGCAGTTGGAAATCGAAAAGAGTAGCCTAACGCGCTGCCCGGGCAAACATTTGGAGTTAAAAATCTATCCAAAGAATATAACGATCCTCGCCGGTGCTACGGAGCCTGTGCACTGTGCTGAGCTTCCTCGTACTCAGACTTGAGTTAGAAGAAGAACGCAGCACTTATGGGTTACTACCCTTGTGCTATGATGTTGATCCGTTTTCAAATTGCAGACTTCCTGTACAGTCATTTCGACATCATGGATGGAATTCAGTCCAACCCCCCCCTCTCTCTCTCTCTCTCTCTCTCTCTCTCTCTCTCTCTCTCTCTCTCTCTCTCTCTCTCTCCCCCCTCTCTCAAAACAAACCTAAATTCGAGATAATACCGGGATGCAGTACGCATGCGCGCGTTTTCTACATCTCTGGACACCACAATCATTGAAAACTTTAGGCGAGGCGAGGAGTGGGTCAAAGTGCCACCTGAACAGTCAGACTTGTGTAGGGTCATAATCACACTGAGCCGAGAATGCAGAGACTGACCAGCAGGTGCCACAGAGGTGAGAATTCAGCAATTAATTCAAGATAATGCTCGCTAAGAAGATTTGATCATTTACACAGACGGTTCAGTGTCAAGAGGCAAAAGAAATGCTTGTGGTTTCTTATGAACAGTTTATGGTCGACGTTTAGTGCAGGAGAGCCTAGTATATGATACCACAACACCCAGCTTAAGAATGGAGGTGGAGGCGGTCACTGCAGCTTTCCGCTGGCTAGAGAACACAACAAACACACATATCGTGATTGTAAGTGATTCAGAAAGCATACTGAGGAAGATCAGGATAGGCATGCTTCGTACAGAGTGGCATGCCTCGCTGCAGAGGACACGGGTGAGGAGTATTGTCTTGATTTTTTCACCAGGGTATGCCGGTGTGTTGGGAAATCAACAGCGGACAGACTGGCTGGCTCTGCACAGCTTGGTGGAATACTGATGCATGATAAGGCAGGCGTGGTTAGTGCCTTGTGGGGGAGCGTGTACAGTTCGGAGGAGCAGATGGATCACCACAGTCTGGTGAGATTGATGCAGGGGGAGGAGGGTGTTATCCTTGCGTCACTTCCCTGCTGTCTAGCCCTCATCAATCCAATCATCATCTCATCATCCATTCATCCAATCACCCTCCGTCTGTTGGTTTGTCTGTCTGTTGGTTGTCTGTCTGTTTGGTCGTGTCCGGGCGTTGGTTGGTCTATCTTTTCTGTTTTTGTCGTCTAGCCGTTAGCCTGTCTATCCCCCTTTTCCATCCAAAAATTTATTCCTCCATCCCCATACCCAACACCTCAGTTGTCTGGTTTTCGTTGTATGGTCTGTCTGTCTGGTATCTTCGTCCGGGCGTTGGGCTGGTCGATGGTTGTTGGTATGTCTGCTAGCCTGTCTGCCTTTTCTGTTAG